>JAFNEN010000691.1:0-213421 GCA_019343175.1 Oedothorax gibbosus | reverse complement strand
GAGAAGACGGTCTCACAAAAGGTTCACATAAAGATGTACCCCAATTCTCATAATATCCTGAAGCGTGAATTTAAAAAAAATTTGTCAAGTGTTCACGTCGGGGAAAAACTTTTCCATCACTATTTTCGCCATTCACAGGGGGAAAAAGATTTCAAATTTTCCAAAATCAAGCACCCCAAACTGATGTGAAACGTAAATTTTTTAAAAATTGTATCAAAAATTTTACCCCAAAGGGGAAAAACTTTTTAATGCCGAGCCCAAGCCCCTACAAAATTAGAGCTTCTCAAATTTGCTCTGCTGAAAAACATCTATTTTAAATAATTTAACATTTTTACTAATTTTCTGAAAGTGAAATTTTACAAAAATTATCCCGCGGGTTTTTATGCCAAAGAGAATATTTTCAATGACAAAGCCCCCCCAAACAAAACAAATTGTGGTCTTAATCTCGAACAGTATACATATATTGAATTAAAAAGTAATTTTTGCCATTTTTTCCCAAACTGGTATGAAAATTAACCAAACCAAAAAAAATATAGTTAACCCATCACTGGGAAAAATGAAGGTATGCCATTTCCGCCATCTTGTCAAATTGTTCAAGCCTTGAAATTGAAAAAAATTTGCGAGTGTCACAAAATTCAAACATGTGAACCAAAATCTCACAAACCAGAAATGATTGGTCTCATTCCCCAAAGTGGTAGGGAGTTTTTGGAATCACAAAAGGGCATATAACCTTCTCTAACTGCTATGAGGCGTAAATCAAAAAAAAAAAAATCGCCCATGACATTCACGCCAAATAAAATTTTTTAAAGGGGGTATCCTTTTTCTAACAGTATACAAATCGCAAAATATTACCGTTTACCTCCTTATCATAGTGGTTTCAAAAGTAAATTCGAAAAAGAAAAAGTTCAGATTGATTCATGCAGAATAAAAAAAAATTATAAGAACGAGCCCACCAACTCCACAAATCTTAGGAGAGTAGATCGATTTAAAATATTTTCGTTATTTAAAATAAATTTTCATAAAGTATTTATTTTAATTATAAATTTTCCTTAAATTTTTTGAAATAAAATTTTCCTTGAATTTAAATGAATTTTTACCTTAATTTGTTTTATTAATTAATCATTTCTCTTAATTTTTTTGTTGAGGAACGGGAAACTTAAATTTATATATTTCAAATTCTATCAGCAAAATCCTGATGCTCAGTTCTGAAAAGTTTACAATGAAGCCATAAAAGAAATCAGCATTACAAACCCAAAAAACGTCGGGGGACCTTTTACAGTGTAGGTGTTGAATAAAAGATTTTACTTGATTTTTTTCCTCTCCACGTAGCTAGTGAAATTTCATTTCTCAATAAATTAAAACTGAATTATCTTTTGATAATTGATTTGTTATGTATTGGGTTTATATAAAAAAAAATAAAACTGATATAGTTTAGGCTAAGAAAATCTATCCTGCATTGAATGAAAAACTAAACTTTATTAAGATAAGGTCATGGCTCCTAATTAAATGTTAATTGGTACTATTAAAGATTTCGATATTTTTAGCCAAGAACCTTCATAAAAATTAATTTAAAATTATATACTTTCAAAAAATTTAAAAATTCACAAAACGTTCAATTCTGAATATCGCCTTGAGTAGCAACACCGCATTTGCATTTTAACAAAAATAGTATATTGGAACAATTCTTAAACGACTCTTACACGATGTATAAAAAGTGATTATAAAATAACGCGACTTTACATAATTTTTTTTTGCTTTTCACCTGAAATTACCCCAAAACATTTTTTACAAAACAAATATTTCGCAAGATTTTTTTAAAAATATAAAGTAGGAAATTATGCATTTTTTTTTCTGTTTTTTCGTTTGTAAAATATAATTTACTGTAATGAATTATCTTTAATCCCTATTTTTGCAAAATTACTTTGGTAATAACATATATTTAGAATCTTATTTGCAAAGGCTTTACTAGGTTTTTTAAAGATTATAATTTCTGTTCTGAATTTCGGCATAATTTATTCCCCTTTTTTTTACAAAATTGATGCAAGTGGATATTTTGTCTTTGAAACAATGAAAAAATCGACGAAGAAATAATAGAAAGTACTTAATTTCTATGTTAACAAAACTCTGGGAGTCTATCTGTACCTTTTATAAGAGGATGTACGAAAAAAATGATATTGGTTGAAAAACATAACATAATCAAGTAATAATTATCTATGAATATTATAAAGTTTCCGAAATTAATAATTTGTATTCTCTGATATAAACATTAAAAAACAGCTTCTATTTAAATTTTTTTATTTTTTATATGCTGAGTATTGACAGTTTTTGTTAAATATATCCATATAACATACGTAAATATTTTGGCCCTGAAAATTTAATTATACACATGGAAATATTTTTATATTATCCAAATAATATCTTTAACAGAACTTCGCTCAGTTTAAATTTTTTTTAAATACTCCGGCACACCTTTTTCATCAGAAGTAATATTTTGTGTGTGCAAATTGTGTGTTCAAGTTGTACTTTGCTATAATTAAAACACAGTGGAACGCAGTCGTATATGAAAATGGTAAACTCAAATGATTTTGAAGAGTTTTACTGTGCTACGAGAGCATGTTCCTTAATTAAATGAATACAACAACGTTGTGTGGAATGCTAAAAAATGACTACTACCAAATTGGAGGGTTTTTATTCTTTCTAATTTAAAAACCAGGGGTGGGCAACGCTACAAGTCTTTCAATTTACCAATCAATACATTTTAAGGTAATTATACATAACTGGTAACTCGTATACCAAATTCGAAGTCTGCACCTCTTTTAGTTTTTAGCAATACCTTTAAAAACAAAAACGTTCTAGGGCAGCTACCCGTAGGGCGAAGGATAGCTACAGCTATTTTCTCGAAAACCTTATTATGACGTCTTACAGGTACTAGGAGCTCGTGTACCAAAATTTGAAATGAAGTTCAAAGCTCCTTCAGTTCGACTGTACAGAAGGACAAATGCTCGAAAACCACTTTTTTGGAATCAGCATCCGCCAAAACGTGTAGAAAACACAAAATCGAAAGTTAAAAACCTGCCAGTTTTGAATCTACATAGTTCATTACTTTCTCTTGATGGATTTTCTCATAGTATGTTGGCTTACTGCTCATTCATTCCCGTGTTTCATGGAAATTTAAAGTGACCATCTAGAGTAAATGTTCTCTTTCCGATAAAAAAAATATATGCTCAAATTCCCTCCCCCCCCCCCCCCCCCCCGAAGTCTCTGCAGCCAAAACGTCCGATGAATGCTTCGTTTAGAGGGAGTTAACTTTAAATATGCTCTGAAGTCCCGACACCGCGTACGATGTCGCCCTTAAAACAAGTTACGTTGGGTACCTACTCGGATGTCGGCTCGTCACTTGACAGTGATTCTAATAATATTTTGAATCACGAAAGCTTATCACCTTCTTAAACATATATGAGGCGCGAAATAAAAAAAAAACTTCCCCATGAAATTCACTCCAAAGAGAACAATACAACGACGAGCTAAAAATGTTCAATAGGTTTTATCGTTTTCTATCAGTATACAAATAACAAATTTAAAATTCACAAAAAACAAAAAAATACCGTTTCCCACCTTGTCAAAGTGCTTTTAATAGTATTTACTGTCGCCAATAGCCTTCATGTGGCTCTAATGCGACGAAAATTCAACCCTCCTCCCCCTTTTCTCCCCCCTACGAGTCTTCTATTTCTTAAAAAATTAAATTACTGAGAGAAAAAATGGATACCGTTGAATGGTTGAAAACGCTAATTTTTAATCCTATCACAATGCGGATTCTGAAACTGCATTGTTTGAAACTTAAAAAGCCCAAGAACCGAATTGCATTAGCTGCCTGGTTAAAAGTACAATTTCTCAGGCTGTCATTTCTAGAACCTTCAATCACTTCTCAAGAAATTATCTAAATCCTACGAAACTAAAAAAAAAAATAGTTCATCGACCTGGCGACTGTTTTTAAATTATTTCATTTTCATATATAACTTATTTAATTCTTTTACCAGTTTTGAATGCTTGACGTACGTTCAAATACTTTTCAGCATCCTTCATTCCAATCAGTCATTCCAATTTCGAAGATCTTACACAAACTAAACAATCTTCATATTTTTAAAATTTCTCAGCAGAGCTGTTTAATGCTAGATGCGGAGAATAGTAGAAAACTATTGCTTAATCTACAAAAAAAGACAATCTAAACCCAAGTATTTGTAGTGCAAATCAAGCAACAGTACTAATCACCTATTCCCTTGTCTAGTTCTAGTGCAACGATAATTCAACCTAGCCTAACCTCTATTCCGCCCTGAACGTCATTTCCTTATTTCATGACTGCAAAAAGTCATTTCCTTATTTCATGACTGCAAAAAGTCATTTCCTTATTTCATGACTGCAAAAAGGTCTCGGAAGCTTATTCGGTAAGGCGCTTGAGGTCCCAAGTTCGGGCCCGGGCATTGTTAAAACAACTGCCGATCTATAAACGGCAAAACTCCGACCAATAATATCAAGCAGGGCCGTGTTGTAGAAAAAAAATGTAATGTGATGCCAGTTTTTAAAATGCCGCTCTTTATAAAAATTAATTCCAGCAACTTCAAAATGTTTACTTAACTGCTAAATAATGCTAATAATGCATCGTAATGAAAATAATGTCAATCGTTCAACAATGTGAAATTTTTTGTTGTTTATCAGTGAGGAAATTGTCATAAAATAGTATAAATTACAACTTTTTTTATTATTAACCCATTAATGACAACTTCGAGAATAAAATGAAAACATTCATTTCCGAATAAAAACGTTAAATTTAAGTTTTTAAAATTAGTTTTCGGGTAACTTAATCTTTTCTTTATTAATTGCTGAATACTATGGTCTTCATTTGTATTATATTTTGTTTATTTAGATGAAATTAAGCAGAAAGCTTCTTTTCGCTTGGCAAAATTTTTAGAAATATTTGCTTTAAAAAAATCCGTAAATGTGTGCATTTGTCAAACCCGAAAATGCCGCCCGTACCAATTGCCGCCTGATGCGGTCGCCTCTCTGCATCATAGCACCACACGGTCCTGATATCAAGCAAAGCAAGTTTAAGTGCTCCAGAGTCCAGGCACTGCGTATGATGTCGCCCTTTAAAGTTGCGTTTTGTGCCTACTGGGTGTCGACTCGTCACTTCACTGTGGTTCTAAATTACGACGTTCTTCGCCAATATTTACTCGTGTAGCTCAGTGAGACGATAATTTAAGCCAACCCAGCCCCTTATTCCGCTATGAACAAAAATTCTTTATTTCAACCGCTACAAAATTTCCGTCCCTACATTAGAGTGGATAGACTATTCAAGAATGTTGTACTAATTGGACCCGTAAATGAAATACGACTTCCAAAGTTATCGAAGGTCCCATTACAAATAATCTACCCATTCATAAGTGACTTGTCAGTATATATGCCTTATATGACCTAATATTCAAAACCAAAGATCAGGACATTCCGTCGTTACCCCCTCCCCCGGGAATTTTTCATGATATACAGTCTTCTAGTCTTCTTCATGCGGCCCATATTTCAAACAATGGCATATTTAAAATAGTAAATTGTTGTTGTCTTGTCTATGGATAGGTTGAGGTATTAGATGTGACCGTGTGTGTTCCACACAGCCTCAGCCATCTGAAGGCAGTTTTGGGAATAAAGGTCATCTAGCGGAGAGTCACTAATCTGTTGCATTTTTGCAAGGATGGCTGGACATGAGAAAATGTGTGTTGGACTTAGTTCTATGTCGAGGCAGATTTTGCAGGTGGGGTGCTTTCTGGAGCCGTCTGGCTGGATTTTCATTCCCCCCACACTCTAAAAACTAAATGTGTAAACTTGAAAATTTACACACGATTATGGGTATATTTCAAGAATTACACATATGAGGCACCAAATTACGCATTTGTATGTGTAAACGAGAACCTTGTAAATTGACAAATGGTCAAAAACACATATCTGCAGATGTCCAGTTCTCAGTCTAGTTAAGAAAATAGTAAATAAAAACAACTAATAACTTACGTATAATTAAAAAATAGTTAGCATTGCCCCTGGTAATGAAATAAAAAAATATTACATAATTTTAAGCATCATTTCAAAGTTTTAAACAAGAGTATTTTTATATTTTGTGTTTTTCTGCACTTCAGGACTGTAACATAAGAGTGGGACGTTTTGCGGGACGGTGAGACAAAGCGGGATCGTCCCGCCAAAATCGGGACGTCGATTATAATATATATGCCCAGTGTTATAGTCTTAATTTGTTGAAAGCTGGACCGTGCCTATTGTCTTTTTGTTTAAGACTGTACTAATTCATGAACTTAAAGCAAAAAATAATTTCTTATCACTCTGTTCTTGTTCACATCGGTACCATTTTTATTGATATGATTTTCAAAATGTTTCTGCAAAACAGCGTTTAAAAAATTGCAACTAGCGATTTAGAATAATTTTAGTATAGAAAAATAGTTTGTAGAGTTTTTTAAATTTGTTTCCTCATAACAAAATAAACAAAATTAATTATTGGTGAAAATTTTCGAAATGTTAATGAGAACTTTTAAAATAAAATGCCAATAAGTGGAATATTTTAAAGATTTTTTCTGAAGTTTCGATTTCCTTTTCAAACACTGCATATTTTTAACTGTAAACTGGTGACCGTAACTAATTAAACATTTTTTACTTAAAACTAAACATTTTTTACTTAAAACTGTAAACATTTTTTACTTAAAACTGTAAACATTTTTTACTTAAAACTGTAAACTTAAACTTTGCGTTTAACTTAAACTTAAACCAGCTCTTGTCAAAAGAAAACTAAGATATACTGACATAGGGGGAGGCCTCAATCTGTTACTCATTTTTAGGCATCTTTGAAAATTGTCACTCTGTATATTATCTATTGTAATAGTTTTTGTACATTGTGTGGATGAAAGTTAATTTCAGAATGCAGAGAAACTGAAAATTGCATCAAAGATGTGTTTATTTAAAGTTTATTTACAAAAGATTGACGAAAATCCTTTTTACAAAATCTTTCATAAATTTTCCATTTAAAAAAAAATTAAAACATCCTAGAGAGTGGATTAAGGTCCTTTTTAGCTCTCCTAATCCACTTTCTTAAAAAAATGATAATAAAATTAAAATAATGTCCTGAATTTATCCATTTATATTTGACTTTTTAGTATGAGTTTGTGCCACAGTTGTTTTAGTCTGGTGCGACGTCAATCCCAATCAAAACTGAAAAGTGCGTCCAAAGGACCTGCTTACACCTTAGCTTGGATAAACTAGAATATGGTGCAACTTTAGACATACCGAAACTTAAAAGAACACGTGAGAGACTCCGTGCAGTTGAATATTTTTCTTTTGAGCTAAAAACTAATATTGCCAAATAGCATGTGGTTTTTAACTTCAACACTACGTTTATAACGTAAAAAGTGAAAGGTATTATAAGCGTTCAGTCCGTCTGTCTGTCTGTCACCCACTTTTATAGCCAAAACTACAAATGCTACAGGCAAGTGTGATACGTCAAAAAATTCAGCGCATCGAAATTAGAAGACATTGAAAATCTCAGAAAAAAAATTCGAATTTTAAGTACTTTAATTATTTAAAAAACTGCAAAATTGAATGTTCATTTAAAAAGCGTAAGAAGCCATTTTTATTGGAATTAAATCACCATTGCCATTCGCAACAATCGCTCGAGAAACTTTAATTCTTTTAAAAAAATAGATGAAAAGAAATTTATTTTTGCGACATCAATCAGTTTGAAATGACGTCAAATATATTTCACTAAGAGATTCTCTTTGTATGTTGATGTGAAATGTTCGGTAACTTTGTAATCAACTTACATTTTTTTGATAATTTTATAAGAGATACACCAAAATCATAGACCAATTGTTGATTTTCTATGGGAAAAATAAATTAAAAGATTTTTCAACTTTTCAAGTAATGCTTTTAGGAACATTTATTTTAAGGGTATTTGTGTTAGTTCTATTTTTTGTAGAAATTGGATATGAACTTTGTGAATCTTAAGTTGCATGTTTAGTTTAGTTTGTCAGCCACTACCTTAAGACAGGTTTTTATTTACTGAACTATGTTTATGTGTGACGTTGTGTTAAGTTATTGAAAGAAAAAAACTATTCAATAATTTAAATCTTCATACTCTGAAGATTATTTTTCTCATTTTTAAATTTTTATTTTTCTTGAGTGTTTTAAAGTTAAGATACTCAATAACTATCGACATAGAATTAGTGTTTTCCTATTATGGATAGTTGAATGCTATTCACATGTATAATTTTTTAAAATTGTCAAAACGTAAAGCTTTAAGTATCTTCAAACCGCTTGCCATTACAAAAAAATAACAATTGTTGTCTTAAAAAGCATAAACCAGGCACTAACATGCAGTGAAAATGCAGAACATAAATGTATCTTTATTAAATTGTTCTCTTTTTAATTTTAAGTTATCTTAATACACAATCAGTAAAAATTTTATTATATTGAATGCCATTATTATCCGCTGAGCTTAAATGCTTCTCGTATGTCGTCTTTGAATGTTTTAAATCATGTACGGGGGATCATTTGAAATGAATGTAATGCAATTAAATGGTTTCTTTCACACTTTAGGACCAGATATATACTGAAGGATAAATTTATGGATTTTAGCATAGTTTAATCTACCGGATAAATCCTTAAGCTTTCTTAACCCGCAACAAAAGGAAGTAATTTGGAAAATTGGCAACTGTAAATGCATTAAAATAGATGTCATAAATCAGAAACTTAGACTTTTACGTTTCGTCATCTGAAAGATGTCGACGCATTGTCAGTCCATGAGAACAGCATTTTTTTCAAAATTCAAATAATTTTCACAGTATTTATGATAAAAGGTTGTTAGGTTCGAGATAACTCACGCAGATAGAAGACACAGCAACTGCTGTTTGAAGATTAATTCACTTGTAGGTTTTTATTAATTGCAACTTTTAACAAATACCAATCAGGCTTAATCTTTAGCTTATTTCCTTTTTAAAGTAAAATTTAAAAAAGTTAAATAAATATAAACATCTTGTTTTTTAAAAAAATTCTCTCATTTTAGTTCATAAAGTTTTATCAAAACGTCAAGGGTCGGCATTCTCGATAAGCCATCAGGTCATCTGCTTCGGTCGATCTGGTAACGCCCCTTTTTGCTGCTGCTGCAGGCTCGAGCAAAAGTGTTGCCACCAACAATTTAAAATGTCACTAAAGCTTAAGATTTTAGGATTGTCTTGATAAATCATCATCACCACAGAAATAATCTTAATTTTTTTTTAAATGGTGGATATTTAATATTTTTACTCATGCAGTGAAAACAAATTTACACTTATGACTATTTATTTGTACTTAAAGGTTGGTATAATCGCATATTTCCCTCTAAATTGTGTTTATGACACTTACAACCGAAGTCTTTCCCTTTTTTGTAGGGGCTGGGGAGCCCAGTCGGTTAGGCGCTCGCCTAGCATGCGAAAGGTTCCAGGTTCGGGTCCGGGCATCGCCAAAATAACTACCGACCTTATAAACGGCCCGTGCAGACAAAAATGTCTGAGTGCCCGTTAAAATACTCTCCAAAGTCCCAACGCTGCGTACGATGTCGCCCTTAACGGTTGCGTTGGGTACCAACTCAGGTGTCGGCTCGTCACATGACTGTGGTTCTAAAATGAGACGCCCGTCGCCAATAGCTCTAGTGTGACGATAATTCAAACTAAAACTAAACTTTCCCTTTGTGTTAATCAAAGGGGGGGAATAGTTTTCGGAGTTGAATCACTCCGGCTGTATTGAATATTTTGAACAAACTGATTTTTTACATGATAAATGTAGCCGATTTAAATTTCTCTAAAATAACACTTTTTGAAATTAGTTTGAATAAGTTTTTTTGTCTCAAGTATGATCTGATTCTACTGATAACCAATATCTGACCTATTAATGAGCGTTCCATTGATGAGTTGAAATACAAAAAAAAATTCGTAAAAATTTAAAAAAGAAAGAAAATATTAAGTGGGTAAGACATCTTGGATTATTCATTAATAACCCATTATATTTTTTTTATGATTTTATATTATAAAAAATTATTATATTTATCTTATACTCACAAGCAAATCGATATTTAGTGGTAACTTCCTATTCTAGTATTTTAAGTTAGAGTATTTTGAACAAGTTTCAGGTATATTATCGGAACTACTAATCCCTCCCAAGAAAAAAAAAAGTTTGGAAAAGTAAACAAACTCCAATCTAAAGAAAAACCTGATGCATTTATTTAAAAAAAAAACAAGTCATTCTAAAAGTTGTCGCTAAAAAAGCCGTGATATACAAGAATGTCAATCTCTTATTTAAAATTTCTTGGTCATAATAGTGTTTTTTAAATTCCGTTGCCATAAATAATTGCGCTGTTTGAGGTTGCCGTCCATCTTAACCATGCTCTATACCTTTATATAAATGTATTGAGATCAAATATTTGTTAATTTTTTTTAAGTATCCTTCGTTATTTTGTCTGACCAGGACATGCATACACTCTTAAAACAAAAGAGTGAAATTCACTCCTATAGGAGAAGTGCATTTTCGGCACTGGAAAGGAGTGGAAATTAACTCAGACTGAGTTAAAACCGCTCGTTTTAAGAGTGTAGGACGCAGATTGTTGTCTTTTATTTCTTTTGCCCACTCCGAAAAAGAGTGAAATTCACTCTTATAGGAGAAGTGCATTTTCGGCACGGAAAGGAGTGGAAATTAACTCAGACTGAGTTAAAACCGCTCGTTTGTTTTAAGAGTGTACATAGGTGGAGCCAGCGTTAGAAGTTGGATTGAAAAATTTCGGAGCAATTTCGCTACTAACTTAAAAACTAGGAGCAAATGCACATTATCTAGGACATTTTGAGAAAAATATTTATTGCGAAAATGGTATTTTTATGTAGTTTATCCACAACATCTAGACTTCTGCAGTGACTATATGATTTTAAGATGCCAGTAGTAGCGTACGTATAGAATCACCATACGCAATTGCTTAGATGCTGGAGCTCCAAAATTTTAGGACTTTACGTTCGTCGGGGAGTTTGGCAATTTTATAGGATCACAGAAGAGATCGTTGAAATTATGCGATTTTAAGATGATTATTTTTGGCAAATTTTTTTAAAACCTTCCTAAAAAAATGATAGTGAGTTTAAAAAAAACGTCTCGATACCCGCTACTAAATTTATTTTGATACAAGAGTAATCGTCCCCCGGCGGATCTCTATCCCTTCGGTGCAGCAGACAGGAGCAAACTACGATAACACGATTTCGTAGTGGCCACCTAAGAACATTGACATATAACAACAAAGAAAAAAAAATTTCAAATTGTACCAAGTGTTCCAAAGCCTAAGCCACTCCGGAGCACATCCTTGAGTGCTTGGGATCTTCTTTATGAAGATCTTGAGCGACCATTGTTGGTTATTGATTTCTTGAGAGTGTGCAATATCATAGACCTGGTCTAGCTCTGTTGGGCAACAGAGATCAGCAACAACAACACAACAACAAATTTATTTTGAAGTCACAGTCGTGATCGTTTATTTCGAACCCTGGGTGGTGCTTAGTGTACACACAAAACCAATCACTAACGAGTAAAAAAGCTTTCGTTAACATCTAGGTAGAGTGTCGATGTTTGGCGAAGGTTCACGTTTTTCACCTGGTTTGTCCTTCCGTGTATGCTAAGCTAAAGGCGAGTTAAGTTTACTTTTAAACTTTACATTTAAAAGAAAAGTACTTAGTGTTTAAAGCTATGTATAGTGTTAATCTCTATTGAATCTGACTTTAGCACAATGGTGCCACAATAAGAAGAAACTGTTTTGAGTAACCTTTATTTCTTAAAAATAAGTGTATATAAGGCTTCGTATGGAGATAAATATACAAGAGAAGAGCTTTTGTTGCTGCATTTGATAGCTAATTGCTACAGCATATCTAAGTTTAATAATAGTTTCAGGTTCCTCAGAACTAAAAGTGCATTTTTTTATGTTATGACTTTAAAGTTAAGCATTTAATTTGTTCTATCAAAAGTTATTTGTCCCTAAACTGATGATGACCATTAATGTAAAAAAAATACCATTATGAAACGTGTGGCAAAATATTAAATTTTTAACTGAAACAAATTAGTTTTGGAAATAAAAAAGAGCATAATAGCTAATCTGAATTGCGATAAAAAAAGTTGTATAAAAATATATTTGTTGTTTTCGTTCCGTAGCATAAAAATACGGGCTGCGTTTGAGGTTGTTATTGAGTGCAAAAGCAGATGTGTTTTTCTATATAAAATACTAGGAGTGAGTAACACTACACGACATTCAATTACCGATCAATAAATAAATACACACGTTTACAGGTTATTATATACCTAAAGTAATTTTAATACCTTTAAAGCCAAAAAAGTTCTACAGCAACTACCACTTGCGTATGGGCAATTTTCTCAAAAACCTTATTGTGACGTTCGACTGCTATTAGGAACCCTTTTGCCAAATTTGAAGTCCGTAGCTCTTTTAGTTTGTTCTGCAGAGTGGTTTCAGACAGACTAGTGCTCAAAAACCACTTTTTCGGAGTCGGCACCCTCCAAACACAAAATCTCAGTTAAGGATTTTCGACTTCATCGCAATAAGTAAAGTAATTGAAAGTAAAGATTCAGTTTGAGAAGTAGGAGTATAATAGCACGTCTGAATTGCAACCAAAAAGTTGTATAAAAATTATGTACGGTTTTGTGAAAATATAAAAAGTCTGGCCGTTATTTGTTAGGTACCCTAGTATAAAAAAATGACCTTGTTTGAGGTAGTTATTGAGTGCAAAAGCAGATGATGCGTTTTTTATATAAAAAACCAGTGTAAACGAAACTCTCTCTGTCACTTTCTTAGTACGCATATAATGAACCATCAAAATAACTCTTGAATGATGCCATAGTATATATCACAATAAACTTATTTATATCACAAAAAATATATATTCCTTCAAGTTTTCATTTTAGGTTCTCGTTCGTTTGACGAAGTAGCGACAGTAGAAACATTAATTAAAAATATTTTCCGGGGTAACCATCAGCCTTGACAAAGGTTACGCAAAAGGTTTGATTAATATTCAGGCCCAAATCGCACGAGTTTAAAATGTTAATGCCGTATTTTTTTTCTTTACAATTTGTCTGTTAAAAACAGATTTTGCGTTAAAATTTCAAATTGTTTGTATGCAATAAACAGATTTTCTCTGTATATTATGCGGCATTTTCTGGTCCAACAGCTGACAGTTTTTTCAGTGAAAATACTATTTAATACAGTACAGATTTCTACTGATGACGTAATTTTTTCATCTATTCCTAAGGCTTTTCTTGTAATTGAGATGCATATCTTTGTCATTTTATCCTCCTGGGACCCAAGAAAAAAGACTTAGCATATATTCTTTGAATAAACATAATTTTCAAACAAATATATGTAAAATAAGTCTACAGGGAAACTTCGGAGTAATTAAAGATCTTCTATTTAAGAGCTATTCATCAGGAGAAGGGTGATTTGTCGTCTGCAGTCGACGAGAGAGTGTGATCGAATGCCCACAAAAATAGCGAACAATCTCGAGCTCTGCTTCACTAACCAATCAGAGTCAGGAGAAAGTTTGAAAGTTCTACTTTAAAATGTAATGACTAAACAGTTTCTGTGGGAACGGTTACTTGGTGCGACTCGATGACGCTGTTGTTGGGATGTTAAAGATATTAATAAACGGTATAAAGCATATGTTAAAAAGGTTATTTAAATTATTAAGTTTAAATTGGGGTTAAAATATAAAATTTTGAGGGGGTGAAGTTATAATATGTCATATATATTCAAAAGAATATTTTTAAAGTATTAAAAAAAAACAATATTTGCTCAGGAGCACGTCAATTTGAGGAAATTTGGGGGTCTTAAGCCCTAAAAATATACCTTGCTATGAATGTAAAAACAATCTGTATCAGTTTTTTGCAGTTAATAGTTCATATCTTACAATTATTTGAATGCAAAATGTCTTTAAAATTTAATGCCGAAGATAATAGTTGTTTTTTGTAAGACTTTTGAAATCGTATTGTGAGCCTCGTATACAACTTATTTCTTTTTATAAAAATAAATGACTGATACCCACAATCAAAGGCAGTAAATGAACTTTTAGATGTTCTTCTATCGAACCATTTCAGTGCTTAAAGTTTAAAATATTGTGTAGTTACAATAAAGTAAAACAAAACATTCATTTAAATGAATGTCAGGTCTCAGGAGGATACAATAACAATAAAAAAAACTTTGTAAGCCGTGACATCTTAAACAGCAAAATATCAGAACTACACTGCTCAAAACAATTAGGGGAACGCATGGTTTAAACCCTTTCACCCCCAATGATTCCATTTGGAATATTCGATTGCGATTTTTTTTCTATAAAATTATATTTTCTTTTTGCATCATTACATTAGATGGAAGACTCGTGTCTTTTGAAGAATTAAATAACGTTTGTTTTAGTTAAATGAAAATATGAAAAATATGGTAATATAAAATTCACTCTAAAATAATTTTATTAAATAAATTACCCTAAATTCTTCATGATTGCATTTCTAGATGCTTAAAAAATTGATATTTAACTATTTCTAACAAATTAAGCTTTGAAAAAATTATTGTTATAATTTATTCCAAATTTATGATTCCCGTTTTTTCTTTGAATTTTAATTTTAAAAAAAAATTAAGGACCCCCCCCCCCCCCCCCCTCTCCCTCGTTGTTTGATTTTTCATATTGAATGCATAATGAATCTCTTTAGCAAATTTAAGATTTTTAGAATAAAAAATAGGTTGGGACTGAAAGGGTAACAAAAGTACTCAAATCCGTTCCCCTAATTGTTTTGAGCAGGTATACTTTCCATAGATTGTTTCCATAGCATTCGCCACTGACTGTCGTGAGCCAGTTCTCGCAATAGACACTCAAAATGATGGATCACAGCGGTCGTGTGGATGTCCACATGCAAGTACGGACGTCAGATGGACGTACGGACGTCGTGACGCGAACGTCGACGTCGAGAAACGCGACGTCGGACGTTCTCGGAAATCGGACACGAGAGCCGGTGGGTAGGTTGATGGACGTCGGGACGTGATAGCCGATAAGTATAACATCTAGAGAGAATACGGCAGAAGTTCGGAGAGCAGACGTTTTGGGAAATTGCGGTAGTACAATACATTGACCACTGAAGTAAGCTGACATGTGTATTGGGACTGTGATAGTTATGTAAGTTTATAAATACTTGAGGGAGAGGGGTATTGGGTAAGTTTTATAGTCATATTAATGGATAAATAATTTGCAGCAATTGACTTTAAGTTATATATTTAGAATTATGAACTAACACTATGCACTGTAAAAAGTTTGGTGCCGATTGCACCGGAATCCTGGAACTTCCTAGCTGCCACAACTATTTGGAGCGTGAATTTACCACTTTTGTGGTAAAAAATAACTTTGATACTCCACAAAAGTGGTAATTCAACGCTCTCCAAATAGTGGTGACAGCTAGAAAGTTCCAGAATTCCTGTGCAATTCTGCGAATTTTTAATGTGTAATTATTCCGTAACAATAAATTAATTATTAATGCTTAATAGAACTAGTAACTGTTAGTTGTTTACTTAACATAATGTTCGCATTTTTACTTAACATAATGTTCGCATGTTTACTCAACACAATGTTCGCATTTTTACTCAACACTTAAGCAACAGTCAGTGCTCACAATTAACACCAATTAACCCACAGTGATTAAGTAATTCAAACTCATTCAAGTATTTTCCTTGTATTAGTTGACAAAAAATAAGAATTTTTACCCTGTTTTATTTAACTTTTTAAAATTAACAACTGCTAAAAATTTAACATTAATCATAGATGTTTTGTGTGATGAATGTGTGCTGATGATTGTGTGTGATTGAGATGATTGTGTGTGATTGAGATCATTGTGTGTGTGATATTATGAATATTGTATGATTAGAGTTTATGTTGTTTTTGGTGAACGAGTTAGTTGTATAGCATATTGCAAAGATTTGTCTGCATCAACTACTTCGTCAAGAGAGACTGGTCAGTCCCATAACGCTAATGTACAATAGTTTTTTGGAATCATCAACTTCAATGACAAAATGTTATTTTGCCAAGTTAATATTTTTCTATAGTATGGAATTATAAATACAACTTAATTTAAAACAAAATAAACGAAACCTACATCAAGAGTAAATTATTAATTAAGTTTTAAGTATTCGCCATTCTGTTAGAGTTAATATTGTGTGACATTTTAAGAAATTCAAAAATATTTAATTAACATGCTAGGAATACATTTTCGTTCAATATTGTTACACTTTACGCATGATATGCTCATCCTAAACATTAGGGGAAAATGGTTTAAACCTTTCACCCCAAAGCATTTGGAATATTGTGCGAAATTTTATTCCAAATCTAATTTGCTTTGCATCTTAATTGATGGATAGACATGTCTTGAAGAGTTACAATAAGTTTGTTAGTTAATGAAAGTTAAAAATATGTTATAAAAAACGTGTAATAATTTTTTAATAAAAAAACCTGGAGCAGATTTCTAGAGCTATGTATTAACCTATTTTAACAAAGTAAGCTTTGAAAATTAGATCGCAAATTAGTCCGTTTACTTTGAATTATTAAAACTTAAGACCCCCAATCCCCCCTTCCGCCACTTGTTTGATTAATTTGAATGCAAAATGAACTCTTTACAAATTAAATTTTAATAAAAATAGGTTGACTGAAAGGTAACAAAGTACTCAAATCCGTTCTATTTTTGAGCAGGTATACTTTCCATAGATTTTTCCATAGCATTCGCCACTGACTGTCGTGACCATTCTCGCAAACACTCAAATATAGTCACAGCGGTTGTGGTTTCCAATGCAAGTACGACGTCAGATGGACGTACCGGACTCGGACGCGAACGTCGACGTCAAAGCGACGTCGACGTTCTCGGAAATCGCACGAGAGTCGGGGGGTAGTTGATGACGTCGGGAACTGATAGCGATAAGTGAACATCTAGAGATAAATACGGCAGAAGTCGAAGCAGACGTTTTGAAATTGCGGTAGTACAATACATGACCACTAAAGTAGCTGAATGTGTATTGGACTGTGTATTAGAAGTTAAATCTTGAGGGAAGGTATTGGGTAAGTTAGTCCATATTAATGGTAAAATTTGCAGCCAATTGATTATTATTAGTTTAGATCCATGAAATAACACTATGCACTGTTAAAGTTTGTGCACGATTGCACCGGAATCGGAACTTCCTAGCTGCCACACTATTTGGCGTGAATTTACCAACTTTTGTGGTATAAAATAACTTGTTACGTCAGCTGACTTTTTTACAGGTCTCTATGATCCCACTTTTGAAATTTGTTTAAAATGTATTTTAATTTTCAATAAAAACTTACAACAAAATATTTGAACAAATTTCGGAAATGGGGATAAATAGAGACCTTTAAGTCGGCTACATTTATAGTTTAAAAAACCATTTATAAAAATATTCAATAAAGCCCGAGACTTGTGGCTTGGAAAATATTTTTTCCCGATTGGATTAACACAGAAGCACTTTGGTTTGGAGACCCGCGGTTGATCGGACTCATTCCCCCTTAATAGTCAGTATAATATTTTTTATTATTAAAAGTAGTATGTTTTTCCTTTTTGTTCATGTGTACCATACGAGTTTGATCTCTATAAAGCATGGATACTGCTTCGTTGCTTCCAAAGTTAGGACATCAAAAGACAAGCGTCAGGTAAGATACTTTTTTTTATTTTATAATTTGAAGAGCTTAGTGGGAGAACGTGTTAAGAAAGTAACAAAGTGAAAACGAGAAAATGAGCTAAAGTTTTTCGTTTGCACTCAGATCTGTCGAAAACGTTACTTGCAAACCGTAAAAATATACCATACTTAGCTTTTTAAAAAAAGGGGGAACTTTTATCGTTATGGAATTCATAAATGGGTTATTATTAGGTTAATGACAAATGTATTTTTAAAGAAAACAATCATTTTTCATCGAAGATTGGTATGTACGGGGCAAAATATGACACAATCCCTTTTACCATGAAAACTTTCGATCTGAGAACTGTAATTAATATTATTTATGAAGAAGTATTTATACTTTAATGGTCAGTTGTGTTATTTTGTGTTACTTTTTTCAACTAAACATGTGCTGCGTTGATTTGCTGATACCGGGTGGCCCAGCGGGTAGAGTTTGAAACAAATGAAAAAAATAAAAACAAATAAGAGACATGAGAAGAATTTAATGACGTTTATTGAATGGACATATTGGGCAATTAATCATAAAGAGGTTCGAAGTGCTCGCCATCTTTAACAAGGACAGCAGTTAGGCGGTTCTCGAATCCAACCATACTCCTTACCCATACCTTCCTCCATACTCCTGCCATACTCCTTTTGTTTGGCCAATTCTTTTTGTGGAACTTCTCACAAAAGCTAAAAAAAGCTTCCCACAAAAAGAATTGGTCAAACAAAAGGAGTATGGCAGTTGTATGGAGGAAGGTATGAGTAAGGAGTATGGAGTATGGTTGTATTCGAGAACCGCCTAACTGCTGTCCTTGTTAAAGATGGCGGGCACTTCGAACCTTTTTATCATTAATTGCCCAATATGTCCTTTCAATAACCGTCATCAAATTCTTCTCATGTCTCTTATTTGTTTTTACTTTTTCATTTGTTTCAAACACTACCCGCTGGGCCACCCGGTAATATACCCATGTATAGTTTTCCGGCAATGAAAATAGAGTTTGTGATAAATTGTATGATCTATGACTTTTTAAATGTATTTTTTAAAATATACATACAAATGTGTCTAACATTTGTATGTATGTTTTAAAAATACATTTAAAAAGACATACGGGTTTTTTTTATGTTAGTTCATATCTTTAAAATATTTCAAACTTTAGTTCAAAACTTCAATCAGAAGTAATTTGAAGTGGTTAATTACTTCTACGAACGCAACCTGATCACGGCATAAAAATATACAAATGTTTTTGTCTGTATAATATTGTGTTATGAAATAATTATAATCTTTATACATCGTTTACGTAAATAAAAATATTTAAAATAAGAAAATTAAGTTTATATAAATTTGTAATTAATGGTAACCGAATGTTCAGTTACTTCCAACTTAAATTTGCCCTAATTATGGCTAGTTGAATAACGGTTGCAATCAAATGGTTATATTCAATTGAAACTTCTTAATTGGTAGGACATGGTGCGAGTGACGTCTTAGTGATTTGTCACGAAATTTTTTGTTGAGGAATGTATAATTGTTATTGTAACTTTGCGATACGAAAGTTTCCTGATTTAGTTCGGATGACTTAATTTTCAATGGAATTGTATGTTGGTGAATTTAGTAATATGCTCATTTTGTCAAAATTTTCACTTGGCACGTTCTTCCAATAAGCTCTTCAATTTCCTATGCAAATTAAAGTTAGCAATTTGTACTGATCCGTTCCAAAACTCGATAGCTACTAGCTACTATTCAGATGTTATAGTTAAACTCATAGTTTCCTTGCACAAAAACCACGACCATGGGCGGAGCTATAAAACGCGCGGAGCAATCAGATGAAGAGGAAAATTCAGCCGTTTTATTTTGTCTTAATCTGATTGCTCTGCGCGTTTAATGCTCGAACAAGTGTGCATATTTAGGGCTGGAATGAGTGTTTATTTAGGGCTCAAATTGGTGTGTATTTATAAATATCGGATTTATAAATATCGAATGCATGTGTTTTTATGGATCGCATACATGTATATTTAGGGTCCAAATTAATGTGTTTTAGGGCTCAATTAAGTATGTATATAGGTATCGAATAGGTGAGTAATTAGGGCCGGAATAAGTGTGTATTTAGGGTTCAAATTACTGTGTATTTAGGGATCAAATAAGTGAGTATTTAGAGCACAAAATGGTGTATTTAAGGCTGGAATAAGTGCGTGTTCAGGGCCAAACTAAAAATGGTTTTAAGGCTTGAATGTGTGGGTATTTAGGACTAAAATAAGTATGTATTTAGGGCTCAAATATGTGTATTTAGGGCTCAAATATGTGTGTTTATGGCTCAAATAAGTGATTGTTTAGGGCTCAAATAAGAGTATTTAGGTGTTGAATAAATCTGTATTTAGGGCTTTAATAATTTTGTATTTAAAGCATGAATACAATTGTATTTAGGGCTGGAATGTATGTGTTTTCATGGCACGAATAAAAGTGTATGTAGGGCTCGAATAAGTGTTTGTGTAATGCTGGGAAAAAGTATGTATTTAGGGCAAAAATTGGCAGTGCATTTTGGGCTGGAATGCATGTGTATTTAATGTCGGAATTCAGCTGGAATAATTGTTTATTTAGAGCTCTAATTAGTGTGTATTTAGGACCGGAATAAGTGTGTATTTATAGGGCTTGAATTAGTGTGTATTTAAGGCTAGAATGAGTGTATTTAGCTTTTGATTGCATGTGTATTTAGGGCTTTAATAAGTGTACATTTAATGCTGGGAAAAATTATGTATTTAGGGCAAAATAGCGTATTTAGGGATGGAATGTATGTGTATTTAGGTTATGAATGCAAGTGTATTTAGGGCTCGCATTAGTGAATATTTAGGAATTAAATTTGTCATTTAGATCTCGAATATATCTGTATTTTGGGCTCAATTTTTTGTGTACTTAAGGGGCTTAAATAAGTGTGTATTTAGGGTTCGAATGCACGTTAATTTAGGGTTCAAATACACATGTAATTTGAGCCGCAATAAGCGTTTAATTTTCTCGAATACATGTGTATTTAGGGATGAAATGAGTGTGTACTTAAGGATGACTTGAGTGTGTATTTAGTTATGTAATGAGTGTGATTATGGCTGAAATGAGTGTGTATTTAGGTCTCGATTAAGTGTGTATTTAGGTCTCGAATATGTGTGTAATAAGGGCACAAATTAGTGTGTATTTTTATTGATTCAATAAGTGTGTATTAAGTGCTGGTTTAAGTGTTTATTTAGTGCTCGAATACATTTCGGGCTCAAACTAGTGTGTATTTAGGACTTGAATAACTGTGTATTTTGGGCTGGCAAAATGTTGATTCTACGAAAATGCGACATAGACATCATTTTTTAAATGCGAACTAAATTGTAATTTTTTGTTCCAGGTACCAAGCATGCTTGTGAACTAAACATTAGGATCCCGCGTGAGGCTGACCACCTACTGGGACATATGCCTAGCACCCCAGAGCCCTAGGTCACGAAAGCTGAAATGGGCACGGCAAGCCTTGGCCCACTAATGGGCTGTTGCGCCGATTTTTTTTTTTGTTCCAGGGATAGAAAATAAGTCAAATTTTATGAAAATAGGAAATAACAAGATATAATAATATAAATGCCTAAATAATTTTTTGCAGTTATTAATTGCAAGACTAACTTTGAAACTGAAAATCTGTTATTTTTACCTTTAGTTTGATGTGCTTTAAAGTATTTAAGTACTAATATATTTTTGGAAAACAAAATTATTTTTTTAAAGAACAGATCAATTTATGCATAATAACACAAAAAAATGTATTGAAAACCTTTTAATTATTTGCTATTTCCCCCGAACTTAGTGTTATTCTCCATGTCATGTCTGTCACGAAAAACATGGATATTTTTATTTTAAACATAATCTGCTGGGTAAATATTATTGACACTTTATTTTGTCTTTTTATATTTCAAAACAAACAGTTCGTAAAAAAATTCGAAAAATAAATTTCAAATGTGAGGGAAATATAGAACATTGTCATGTCAAATTTGTCATGTCTGTCACAATTAGAGTTTAATTGTAAAGAAATGCTGTTGCTATCTATACTAAGTTAAATAATAAGAAGAGGAAGCTGTCGTTCGAAACAAGAGGGAATTTTAAATATTGTTTGAACTTTATAGAAGAAACAGTTCCTAAATTTCTTGTGCCATGCTAAATATATACAATCTATAGTTTTCCCTAATTTAAAGCAAAATTTGCCAAACCGGAAACTTCCTATACAAACTGACCTCAGAAAGAACTATTTCCATATTAATAAGCAAGATAAAATTCAGTCTGGCACATTACAAAAATTTAGGGCAAGTCAGGTCAACATTTGAAACAAAAATACAAAGTATTTTCAATGACATAGTAAGCTTTCAACTGTCTGGCACTTCTCAGCCTCATCACATGGCAAATGGTGTATTTATGGCGTTGGTGGGACTATTAAGTGTCAAGTCCGAGAGACCACTTAAACCAGAAGTATAAAATGTAGAACACCATGTGAGTTTGCTGAAGCTGCGGCAAACATCTGTACTGGAATCAATGTCTTGTATCATCCCCCCCCCCAAAAAAAAAATACAAAAAATAAAAACGAACCTTCATCTGTCATGGCAAGAAATTAAACCAATTCCCGGTACTAGAAACTCGCATTGTTTCTGATCATGTGCAGTTGGCAAAATATTTTATAGTCTGACGAATACTTTTTTTCAATTTCAATACAGATTGAATGTATCGAAATCTACCTCTTGCAAAATGTAACAGCTCACAATTTGCAATGTGGCCAATGACTAAATGTGAAATAAAATACGATTAAGGTTTTCATGGAATGATAACAGAAATCGTACAGAACCAGAACAAGTAAAATATTTGGTATTAACTAAAATTAAAGGGATGCAAGGAGCAAATACTAGAAAATATTACAACTCCCACACTAGTATTTTTCCAACATACTAGTATATTCCCCCACTAGTATATATAGAGGATTTAATAAATTTAAGTATTTTTTTTATAATTTATTGTGAGCCACATAACATAGTGCATCTATGTTACATCATAAATGTAATCTCCAAGTTGTTTTTAAAAAAGTAAAGTGATATTTGAGAATAAATACTTAAGTTCATAAAAAATTTTATGCAAGTCATGTCTGTCACGAAACCTTGTCATGTCTGTCACGCTAATAAATATTTTTTATATTTTACTGTTTACCAATTTCTTAATTTTTTCTTTCTGCTTGATCTATCAGAATACTGTATTGATTCCCAAAAAATTCTAGACTTTGACATGCATACCAATTTAGAGCAAATTGTAATAATACATGGTCACTCAAAATCTGTGTCAATTTTGTCATGTCTGTCACGGCATGTTTTAATCCAATTAATTAAAACAATTTTCTCTTGAATTAAAAGTTTAGTTTTTTTTATAATCAACACTATTATTTGCATCACCCCATGGCAATTTTTTACCAATGAATTAACATTTAGTTCTTAAAAAGGGGCAAGCAAGTTGCTTATGCCATGTCTGTCACAAATGGAATTAGCCATAAGTGTGTATTTAGGGCTGCCATATTTGTGTATTTAGGGCTCAAACTAGTGTGTATTTAGGGCACGAATAGATGAGTATTTAAGGCCTGAATAAATGTGTAGTTAAGGCTCGTATTCACATGTATTTAGAGCTAGAATAAGTATTTATTTAAGGCTTGAATAAATGTGTATTAAGGGCTCAAATTAGTGTGTATTTAGGGCTCAAATTAGTGTGTATTTAGGGCTCGAATACACGTTATTTAGGGTTAGAATAAGTGAGTGATTGGGGCTGGAAAAGGGTGTATTTAGGGCTCAAATAAGTGAGTATTTAGGGCTTGAACAAATGTGTATTTATGATCAATACACCTATATTTAGGGTTCGAATACACGTGTATTTAGGTCTGGAATAGTGTTTAATCAGGGCTCGAATAAGTGTATATTAAGGGCTCAAATTAGTGTGTATTTAGGGCTCAAATAAGTGTATTTAGAGCTCATATTAGTGTGTATTTAGGGCGTAAATAGGTGCGTATTTAGAACTTGAGTACCTAAATTCACATTATTCAATAAGTATGTATTTGGGGCTGGAATGAGTGTGTATTTATGGCTGGAATGCATGTGTATTTAGGACTGGGATTAGTGTGTATTTGGGGCTCGAAGAAATGTGTATTTAGGGCTCGAATAAGTGGGTATTTTAAGGCCTCGAATACAAGTGTATTTAGGGCTGGAATAAGTATTTATTTAGAGTTGGAATGAGTGTGTATTTAGGGCTCAAATTATTGTGTATTTACGATTTAAATTCGTGTTTATTTAGGGTTGGAATGAGCGTGTATTTAATCCTCGGATAAGAGTGTATTTAGAGCTTGAATTATTGTATATTTAGGGCTCAAATTGGTGTGTATTTTGGGCTGGAAAAGTGAAAGCCCAAATGTAGCGGGTGGCACGGGTCAAGAACAACAGACAAAAATTTCTTTGTGTAATTATAGTAATTAAAACCATCTACAGTATCGACTGAAATTAATTCAAATGGAACATCAGGTTGAGGGACTGTTTGTAAAAGACCAAATTTTTTCTGATGAGGTTTTTTATTTAGTTGACAAATATGACAATATTTAGTAAATAAAGCAATATCTTCGTTAATTTTAGGCCATTAGTAATGAGGAGTTATTAATTGTATCATTTTATTGATCCCATGTCCGAATTTTAAGTGGGCTTCTTCTAATAACTTTCTTCTTAGTGATAAGGGGACAACAATTTTTAGATAATGTTAGATAAGTTGGGTTAGATAGGTTGATAGGGTTAGATAAGTTGTCTTTAAATTGTTTACTTTTAATTAATTCTAAATCTAGTAAGTAAGTATGTTGCAACAAGTGAACTGTGGGGTGCCTTGATAAGAAATCTGCCTCAATACTTGAGAACCTGAAATGTATTTTACGTTAAATTATACATACTTAATTTTAAAAACCATCTAAATAATCTTCCTCTTAAATTTTTAATACATTTAATGTACTGTAAAGCAGAATGGTCAGTGTGAATGGTAAAATTAATTCCATATAAGTAATATTGAAAGTTATCTATAGTGTGAACTATTACCAAACATTCTAATTCAATTATTGTATAATTTTTTTCATGATCTCTAAGTGTTCTAGAGTGGTATGCAACAGGGTGCAAAATACCATTCTCGTCTTCTTATTTAAGTATACCTGAAACAGCTGTAGAAGATGCGTCAACAAAGATATGTGAAGGGGAGTTATGGTTAAATAATCTTAAAATAGGTTTGGAATTTAAAGCATGCTCTAAAGCTTCAAAACTTTGTTGACATTCGGGAGTCCAACTCCAAGTAACACCTTTTTTTTAAGATTGATTAGGGTATCTTATTTTAGCATAATCTTTAATAAATTTTGCATACACATTCACACTATCTAGATATCTTTGAAGTGAGCGTTTATCTTTAGGAGGGCTCAACTTTTTAATTGTTTCTATATTTACATTGCTAGGGGTGATGATTCCATGCTTAATCTCGTAACCAAGAAGGTAATTTGATTTTGAGAGAACACACATTTGGAGAATGTTTAATATTTTCTTGATGCATTATTTCAAAGATTTTATTTAAATAATGTAAGTGTTCGGCTTCAGAATTGCTGTATGATAATGTCATCAAAATACTTATATGCGACATCAATCCTCTATGGGTAAGTATAATCCTCTATGGGTTATAGAAGCTAATTTTTCTCCGTCAGATTGGGCGATAGGAACCTGAAGGTAACCAGATGCTAAATCAATGGTGGAAAATATTTTTGAATTATACAATTTATCTAATATAGAGTATATTCTAGGTAAAGGTTCACTGGTCTAACTTAGTAATTTCATTTAGTTTTCGATAGTCTATGCAAAATCTTGTTTTATTAGGCTCGCCATGTTTTGCAACCAAGGTAACAGGTGCTGCATAAGGAGAATTAGTTTCTTCAATTAAATTTGCTTCTAAAAGTTGTTGTACATGAGAATCAATTTCGCGTTCGTTAACTAATGATGACTATATTGGCGTTGTTAATTGGGAGGTCACTATTTAAAAAAAAATTTGTGGTTCTACATTAATTTAACCTACATCATATTGAGAAGTAGCAAAGACACTCCTAAGTGTGAGCAAAAATCTTTCAATTACAGAATCTTCATAAGCTATTTGTAAATAATTTGTGGTTGGCTCTGGGAAGTCTGTTCGTTGTTTTGCTCAAACAACCTTGGTTTATATAATTATCAAGATAATATTGATTATTAGAACTCTGATTATCATTTTCACAATGCATCATTAAAGATAAATGGTTTATCATAGGTAATTGTAAGTCATAGTGAGGAAGGATTACATTATTTTGAGTTATTTGCTTATTTTCACAATTATCAACTTAAATTTAGAACAGCTAGATAAGCCTAGTATAATTATACAAGGTAATGGACTAGGGTTAACAAAGTAATTGTTTTTGTAATCATTCCCAAGTTAAGTGAAACATCGAAACATTTGTTTATTGAAAAGTTGCTATTTGCCTGTTTAACAAGAAAAGGATTAATCTGTTAACACTTAAAATTATATTTTAAAACAAAGTTATTAGAAATTGATGTGAGATCAACATTATTTTTTGCACGAGCATTCAAAAATATATCACGTGACTTAACGGTCTCCTTGGAGATTTGAGTTCTTTTTCGAAAAAGTAACATTCCATAAAATTTTGTGTGTGAAAAAGCTGCTTTTTATCATCGTAAACATGTTAATGCTTGGTGAGCAGGATTTCTAACCCAAACTCCGCAATCAACCCCCCCCCCCCCCCTTCGTAAAATAAGGCGTTTACATGGGAACCGGGAGTTGATGACGTAGAAGCGCGGGACATCTGACATTTCTTGACAACTACACTTGAGTAATGTAATAATTGTGACTCGTATATTTAGCTAGCAATACTTTTCTATAAAACCTTCATTTCATAATGATTAGCAATATTTTGATGAGCTATATAAAAATTAAGCTTAAGTTATATAAAACAAATTGAACAAAAGTTATATAAATTAAGAGCTTGAGTTATATAAAAATTAAAATTTTAAAATATGTTAAGGATGGATACATGCGAAGGTGTTTATATCAAATGTTTTTTTCCGAATCCACAGACAAGAAGTATAAGTGGCGAAAACCATGGAATGAAACGCAAAACCCTCCATGATTGGAGGGTTTGCGAAACCCCAATGAACCCTGCAACTACGGTTCTGCCGGAGCGAAAAATCCCCAAGAGGGAAAAATTGCGGAGTTTGCTTTCATTCCATGGATTCGATGGCTCATGTAAACGCGCCTTGTGTAGCCTTAAAAGTTGGTCGGTAGAACGTTGAACTAAATATAGGAATAACTAAGACACTTCTGTAATTTCGCACAAAAAAAAACCTAATTGGACCCTTAAATTTGGTCGGCCAATGAGTCATGAACTAAAACATAAGAATACGAGACACTTCTGCAGTTTTGCTGCATACAAGTAATATTACCAGCCTTAATGTTAATCGGCGGTGCATCATGAACTAAACTATAAGAATAACAAGCATAATGCAATTCGTTACAAAAAAGCACTAATGCGACCTTCAAGTTTAGTCGGCCGATGGTCGCGAAAACATAGAAAAATGAACACCGCAAACCACCATATTAGGGTTTTTGCGAAACCGCCAATGAACCTGAAGATACGGTTCTGCCAGCGAAAAATCCAATAGGGCAAAAGTTGGCGGAGTTGACTCTTCATTCATGGATTTGCTCATGTAAAGGCCTTGGAGCCTTAAAAGTTGGTCGTGGTGGTCTGAACTAAAACTATAGAATAACAAGACACTTATGCAATTTCGCCACAAAAAAAGCCTAATTGTGACCCCTTAAATTTTGGTCGGCCAATGAGTCATGAACTAAAACTATAAGAATAACGAGACACTTCTGCAGTTTTGCTGCATACAAGTACAAATTACCAGCCTTAAGTTTAAGTCGGCCGGTGCATCATGAACTAAAACTATAAGAATAACAAGACACTAATGCAATTTCGTTACAAAAAAGCACTAATTGCGAACCCTTAAAGTTTGGTCGGCCGATGGTCATGAACTAAAACTATAAGAAAAAGGACACACTGCTGCAATTTCACCACAAAAAAGCACTAATTACGAGGATTTAAAATTTGGTCGACCAACGCGTTATGAACTGAAACTATAAGGATAACGAGAAACTACTGCAATAACACGTCAAACAAGCATAATTTATTTAGCCTTAAAAGTTGGTCGGTAGAACGTCTGAACTAAAACTATAGGAAAAACTAAGACACTTCTGCAATTTCGCTGCATACAAGCACAAATTACCAGGCCTTAAAGTTTGGTCGGACGGTGGTCATGGACTAAAACTATAAGAATAACAAGACACTAATGCAATTTCGCCACAAAAAAGCACTAATTGCGAACCTTTAAAGTTTGGTTGGACGGTGGTCATGAACTAAAACTATAAGAATAACAAGACACCAATGCAATTTTGCCACAAAAAAGCACTAATTGCGAACCCTTAAAATTTGGTCGGCCAATGAGCCATGAACTAAAATAATAAGAATAACGAGACACTTTTGCAATTTCGCTGCTAAAAAGCACTTATTACGAGGATTTAAAATTTGGTTGACCAACCGTCATAAACTGAAACTATAAGGATAACGAGAAACTACAGCAATATCACCTCAAACAAGCATAATTTATGTAGCCTTAAGAGTTGGTCGGTAGAGTCATGAACTAAAACTTTAGGAATAACTAAGACACTTCTGCTATTTCGCTGCATACAAGCACAAATTACCAGGCCTTTAGTTGGCCTCTGTCTCTAAAAAATTAGATGGATCCACTTATGTGTGTGTGTTGTCTGTTGTGTCTGTCTTACTTGACGAAGGTTTATAAGCGGGTCGCTGACCAAGCACACAAACCTGAATATATATGTCTACCAACCAACCAACCAACCAGGCCTTAACATTTGGTCGGCCGGTGCGTCATGAACTAAAACTATAAAAATAACAGGATACTAATGCAATTTCGCCACAAAAAAAGCACTAATTGCGAACCCTTAAAGTTTAGTCGGCCGATGGTCATGAACCAAAACTAAAAGAAAAATTATACACTTTTGCAATTTCGCTGCTAAAAAGCACTTATTACGAGGATTTAAAATTTGGTTGACCAACGTCATGAACTGAAACTATAAGGATAACGAGAAACTACTACAATATTCACGTCAAACAATCATAATTTATGTAGCCTTAAAAGTTGGTCGGTAGAACATCATGAACTAAAACTATAGGAATAACTAAGACACACTTCTGGTTTAGTTTGAATTATCGTCACACTAAAGCTACACGAGAGCTATTGGCGAACACACTTCTGCAATTTCGCTGATTACAAGCACAAATTACCAGGCCTTAAAGTTTGGTCGGACGGTGGTCATGAACTAAAACTATAAAAATCACGAGACACTTCTGCAATTTCGCCGCTAAAAAGCACTAATTACGAGAATTTAAAATTTGCTTGACCAACGCGTCATGAACTGAAACTATAAGAATAACGGGAAACTACTGCAATATCACCTCAAACAAGCATAATTTATGTAGCCTTAAAAGTTGGTCAGTAGAACGTCTGAACTAAATCTATAGGAATAACTAAGACACTTCTGCAATTTCGCTGCATACAAGCACAAATAGGGTACTTGACTAAAAATTTTTTATTGGCTTAAAATATTCTTATGCTAAAAATATTAGACCCGTATTTTTTCTTTTTTTCAAATACCCCATAAAAAAGTAGAAAAATGAATTTTAAAATTAGGACGAAAAATCACTCCCGAAAACGCTTCCTGGCTGTCACGTGGTATCTGTGATGTCACTAGTGACTATAAACAAACTTTGAAACACCACATTGGAATCGATTTTAGGCAAATTTGAAATATCCGCTTCTGTAAAAAGCCTTACATTATCTCAATATTTATTATTTCAAGAGTAAATTAGATTAAATCAAGTTTAATCAGAAAACAAAAAACATCACGCCGGTTTGTTTATAGTTACTAGTGACGTCACCCAAAGCGTTGTGTTTGTGATCACGTGATGATCACGTGAAAAAATGCCTTTTTAAAATGATTTTTTTTATGATTTAAAGATTTATTTTGCAAAAAAATTATATGCATTTGTTATTTTTAACTTTCAACTATAATTTAAATAATATTGGAAGGTATTTTGGCGATGCAGTCAAGTACCCTATTGCCAGGCCTTAAAGTTTGGTCGGCCGGTGCATCATGAACTAAAACTATAAGAATAACAAGACACAAATGCAATTTCGCCACAAAAAAGCCCTAATTGCGACCCCTTAAATTGTGGTCGGCCAATGAGTCATGAACTAAAACTATAAGAATAACAAGACACTTCTGCAATTATGCTGCATACAAGAACAAATTACATGGCCTTTAAGTTTGGTCGGCCGGATCGTCATGAACTAAAACTATAAGAATAACAAGACACTAATGCAATTTCGCCACAAAAAAGCCCTAATTGCGACCCCTTAAATTTTGGTCGGCCAATGAGTCATGAACTAAAACTATAACAATAACAAGACACTTCTGCTATTTTGCTGCATACAAGCACAAATTGCCAGACCTTAAAGTTTGGTCGGCCGGTGCATCATGAACTAAAACTATAAGAATAACAAGACACTAATGCAATTTCGCCTCAAAAAAGCACTAATTGCGGACCCTTATAGTTTGGTCGGCCGATGGTCATGAACTAAAACTATAAGAATAACAAGACACTAATGCAATTTCGCCACAAAAAAGCCCTAATTGCGACCCCTTAAATTTTGGTCGGCCAATGAGTCATGAACTAAAACTATAAGAATAACAAGACACTTCTGCAATTTTGCTGCATACAAGAACATATTACAAGGCCTTTAAGTTTGGTCGGCCGGAGCGTCATGAACTAAAACTATAACAATAACTAAGACACTTCTGCAATTTCGCTGCATACAAGCACAAATTGCCAGACCTTATTGTTTGGTCGGCTGGTGCATCATGAACTAAAACTATAAGAAAAACGATACACTTCTGCAATTTCGTCGCTAAAAAGCACTTATTACGAGGATTTAAAATTTGGTTGACCAATGTCATGAACTGAAACTATAAGAATAACGATACACTTCTGCGATTTCGCCTCAAAAAAAGCACTAACAACGAGGATTTACAATTTGGTTGACCATTCGTCATGAACAGAAACTATAAGGATAACGAGAAACTACTCCACTATTTACGTCAAACAAGCATAATTTATGTAGCCTTAAAAGTTGGTCGGTAGAACGTCATGAACAAAAACTATAAGAATAACGAGACACTTCTGCAATTTCGCCTTAAAAAAAGCACTAATTACGAGGATTTAAATCACCTCAAACAATCATAATTCACCTCAATCATCATCACCTCAAACAAGCATAATTTATGTAGCCTTAAAAGTTGGTCAGTAGAACGTCATGAACTGAAACTATATGAATAACTAAGACACACTGCTGCAATTTCGCTGCATACAAGCACAAATTACCAGGCCTTAAAGTTTGGTCGGACGGTGGTCATGAAATTAAACTATCAGAATAACAAAACACTAATGCAATTTCGCCACAAAAAAACACCAAGTGCGAGGTAGAACGTGTTGAACTAAAACTATAAGAAGAACGAGACACTTCTGCAATTTTGCCTCAAAAAAGCACTAATTACGAGGATTTAAAATTTGGTTGACTAACGTCATGAACTAAAACTATAATAATAACGAGACACTTCTGCAATTTCGCCTCAAAAAGGCACTAATTACTAGGATTTAAAATTTGGTAGACCACAACGCGTCATGAACTGAAACTAAAAGGATGACGAGAAACTACTGCAATATCACCTCAAACAAGCATAATTTATGTAGCCTTAAAAGTTGGTCGGTAGAACGTCATGAACTAAAACTATAAGAAAAACGAGACACTAATGCAATTTCGCCACAAAAAAGCCCTAATTGCGACCCCTTAAATTTTCGTCGGCCAATGAGTCATGAACTAAAACTATAAGAATAACAAGACACTTCTGCAATTTTGCCTCAAAAAAGCACAAATCAAACAAGCATAATTTATGTAGCCGTAAAAGTTGGTCGGTAGAACGTCTGAACTAAAACTATAGGAATAACTAAGACACTTTTGAAATTTCGCTGCATACTATTGGCGACGGGCGTCGTATTTTAGAACCATAGTCAAGTGACGAGGAATAACTAAGAACACTTCTGCAATTTCGCTGCATACAAAGCACAAATTACCAGGCACCTGTGGTTTAAGTGTTGAAATAGTGTAAAACTGCGTTGTAAAAGTAGCTAGGAATAAAAGTTGTTTTTGTTAACTAAGTGAAGACTAATTCCAGTAAGAAATGTTCACATCTATATTCAGAGTACTCACTGTATCTATAATACAGGGGATAGTGTCGTAATACAGGGGATAGAGTCATGAACTAAAACTATAGAAAAAAGAACACTTGCAATTTCGCACAAAAAACCTAATTCGACCCTTAATTTCGTGGAATGGTCAGAACTAACTTAAGAATACAGAATTCTGAATTTTGCTCAAAAAAGCACAAATCAAACAAGCATAATTTATGTAGCCGTAAATTGGTCGAGAACTCTGACTAAACTATAGGAATAGTGATCGTATACTAGGGACGGGTCTTTTTGAACCTTCTAGGAATAACTAAGACAACTTCTGCAATTTCGCTGCATACAAACACAAATTACCAGGCACCTGTGGTTTAAGTGTTGAAATAGTGTAAAACTGCGTTGTAAAAGTAGCTAGGAATAAAAGTTGTTTTGAACTAAAACTTAGGAATAACTAAGACATTCTGCAATTTCGCTCAAAAGCCTAATTGCAGACTTAAATTTTCGTCGGATAGTTGACTAAAACTATAAGATACAAGAACTAGAATTTGACAAATAAGACAAATTCTGAACAATTTCGGCTGAGCATGAACTAAAACTAAGAATAACAGGCACCTGTGTTTAAGTTTAAATAGTGTAAACTGCTTGTAAAAGTAGCTAGGACTAAAAGTTGTTGTAACTAAGTGAAGACTAATTCCAGTAGAATGTCACATCTATATTCAGAGTATCACTGTATCTATAATACAGGGGATAGTGTGATACAGGGGATAGAGTCATGAACTAAAACTTAGAATAAACAGACACTTCTGCAATTTCGCCTACAAACACAAATTACCAATTGGATTTAAAGTTTGTAGGCAAAACTGCGTTGTAAGACTAGAAAACTAATAGTAACTAAGTGAAGACTAATCCGAAAATTTCACATCTAATCAGAGTACTCACTGTATCTATAATACAGGTAGTGTCGTAATACAGGGGATAGAGTCATGAACTAAAACTTTAGGAATAACTAAGACACTTCTGCAATTTCGCTGCATACAAGCACAAATTGCCAGACCTTAAAGTTGGTCGGCCGGTTATCATGAACTCAAAATATAAGGAATAACAAGCACACTAATGCAATTTCGCCAACAAAAAAGACTAAGTGCGACCTTAAGTTTGGTCGGCAATGGCCATGAACTAAAACAATGTAACGAGAACTTTGCAAGTTTCGCGCTAAAAGACTATGAGGATAAAATTGTTTGACAACGTAGTGAATGATAACTAGTAAGGAAACGAGTCAAGCGATGATTAATACACTGTTTCAAATCAAATGTTAAGTCGGATGAAGAACTAATGTAGTAAAGCCTTTATTTCAGCTGACATACAGGGAAAATTGGATTAGTTGTCTCGGTTTTGACTAGAAGAAAGTCGACGTAATGCATTCAAAAAAAGCAATGAACCTAAGTTTGTCGCCAATGACCATGATACTGAGAAAGTTTGAAAACGGCCAACTTTAAATGTCGTGCTAAACACTGTGAACGAGGATCTAATGTTGCGCAACCAGTGTGATTGATGTAAAGAATAAGGATAAAGGATATTAAACAAGTTAATTAAGTTAGTCGAGTTAATTGGAGGTAAAAATTTTTTAAGTTAAGTAGTCATGGAAAATTAGATTTGTCGTATCTTTCAGATATAGGCTCGGAAAGCTATAATATGGGCGGAATAAGTGGTTTACTGACAATCACGTATATAGGTTCGAAACAACTTTTTAGCTGAATAAGTTTATTAGGGCAAATGGTTGGTGTTAGGGCCAACATGTGTAGTTGAGGGTCTAAGAACAGTGTATTAAGGATGGGAAAATGTTTATTTAGGCTCAAATAAGTGTGTTTAGGGCTGTAATAAGTGTGTATTTAGGGCTTGAATAAGTGTTATTTAGGGCTGGAATGAGTGTGTATTTAATCCTCGAATAAGACTGTATTTAATGATCGAAAACGTGTGTGCATTTCGTGACGAGATGAGTGGGTATTTAGGGCTCGAATAAATGTTTTAGATCTCAAATTAGTGTGTAGTATGGCTCGAACTAGTGGTTATTTAGGGCTGGAATGAGTGTTATTTAGAGCTAAAATAAGTGAGTATTTAGAACTTAGTGTTAGGTTCCTTGTCATATCTGTTACGAAAAACATGGATTTTTTTTATTTTAAACAAAATCTACTGGGTAAAAAATTTTGACACTTTTTTTCTCTTTTCATATCTTAAAATAAACAATTCGTAAAAAAATTGAAAAATAAATTCAAAATTTGAGTGAAATATAGAACATCAAACTTTGCCATGTCTGTCACATTTGTCATGTCTATCACAATTAGTCTATCATTGCCATATCCACATAATTAATCTGGTCATGGTCACTATCACATGTGTGACATGATTCATAAAGCAGTAAATAAAGCATTTTATTGAGTTGAGTTGTAGAGAAATGCTGTTGCCATTTATACTAAGTTAAATAAGAAGAGGAAGCTGTAGTTCGAATCAAAAGAGGGAATATCAAATGATGTTTTAACTTTATAGAAGAAACAACTTCTAGACTTCTTGTGCCATGTGCCCAACATATACAATTTATAGTTTTCACTAATTTAAGGCAAAATTTGCCAAACGGGAAACTTCTGATACCAACTGACTTCGGCGAGAACTATTCCCATATTAATAAGCAAGATAAAATTCAGTCTGTGCATTGGCAGAATACTTCCTCTATCATGTGTACTGCAATGGTATATTATTTTGATAGTAATTATGCTAGGTTATTGCGATCAGCAATTTAGTCATTACAAAAGATTAGGGCAGTTTATGTCAACATTTTAAACAAAAATTATTATAATAGTTTCTTGGTTTTTTTTTAAAAACCCCTATAGGAGGTTTAACACAACCAATTAAGCTTCGTAATTTGGAACGTGGTCAAGTGACGAGGTCGATACCTACGCGGGCACCCAACTGAACTTCGAGCGACGTCGTGCGCTAACGCCGTCGGGACTTTAGACTCCACAGATTTAACGAGCACGTCTGTTCTAGTGTACGGTGATTATTTCTGATCATAAGCTCTTCGCAAAATATTAAAATATAGTCTGACTTCAGAGTCAAAAATGGGCACTCTTTTCGATTTCAATACAGGTTGAATGTAAAACTACGTACCTCTTGAAAAATGCCCCCCCCCCCCCCTAATTAATTAAAAGTATTTTCTCTTGAATGAAAATTTTAGTGTTTTTTTTTTATAATCAAGACCTTTATTTACATCATCCAATGGCAATTATATTACCAATCAATTAACATTTGGTAAAGGGCAAGAAAATTGTCTTATGTCATATCTGTCACAAATGGAATTAGCCAAAGAAAAATACTGGATGCACCTGATAAGAAGAATTTATTTCTTCTCAATAGAGAATACAAAACGTGCATTTACAAAACTGGCATCACACAAATTCAGGAGAATTTAGGCAAATCTCACAAATCACAAAGTGGAACTGTGATTCACATTTATGTAAGCAACTAAAACATTTAATTTGAATTAATTTCATGAAAATATAATTTCAAAATTTGATATGCTTAATAAGTTTTTATTTCGAACAGCAACAAAATATATACAATACATTTTGCTATTGTTTTAATTGAACATTTATGCAAAGAGATAGACAAAATCAAGTAGTTGAAAAAATAATTTAATTCTCTAAATAAAGTTTCTTGCTGTAAGAAAACTGGTTTAAATTTTCAGATCTCAAATTTAAAATGTAAAATGAAAATAAATGTAAATTCTCCAAGTTATGGAATTTCAACTACACAATTTAACTTTTTTTAATGAACTAAAATCTTTAATCTAAAAGAGTTGTGCTTAAGTATTTAGTTATTATATATAACAATTTTAATCGGGAGTTTTAAAAAAGTTTACTTGTGACAAACATTTATAATTTCTTTAAATAAAACTTTTAGAATTTCAATAAGTATACGGCTCATTTTGAAGAAAGCCAATTCTATATCTCACTGAGAGGCAATGGACAATTCCCACTTTTTTTTTAATGGATGTAGACAGAAAACTCCAAAATGAAATGTACTCCAAAATGAAATTTCCTATGTTATAAAACACATTAACTTAATTCACATGAGGGATGCATACAAAAGACTGCCTGTTTATCTAAAATATATAACCAAGTAATTTATAAAGAAACTTTACCCACTAACAAATAACATAAGTTGAACTTGGAAATTTTAGGGCCCCTTTTGAAGAAATCCGGACTGGTATTTAAAGGTTAATTTAAGATAAAATAATTAAGACTCCATTAAGTGGCCGTCTAAAACAATTGTCCAATTACGGATTTTTTTTTTACGGGGTGCAGAAACCTTGTTATTAGGATCATTAACATTTCACAAAAACTTAATTCAATTCCAATTTAAATTCGAGTTTAATTTTAAAAAATTATTTTTTCATGATTAGGGAAAGATTAGAATCATTAATTACAAATTTAAAGGGTCAAACAGATTGGACCACTATTTATAAAAGAATTTTCCCTGTACAATAGAAAAAAAATCAGTACACTTATATCACTTTCTAATCATTAAGTGTCCCATGCTAGAGACGATTCCGCATCCAGTGCGGTACTTTTTTTGGTAAAGACCAGCATGGGCCACTAAACTACTTTTACATACATTTACACACACAAAAAGGTATATTAACTATACATATTTTAAGTTATCCAAATTTTTTTTTTAAGAGTTTAGGTATTTACATACAATTCAACTGTAATAATAAAAATCACTAAACGTTTTTTCACAATAAAGCAGAATTTAAATATTCTATATACATACGATGCAAGTTATATTATTTGACTGATAATGACTTTCCAGTTATGTTTCACAATAAATGTTACAATTACATTCATGTTTAAAGCTTTAAAATAGTCTTTGATACCAAAATAATTTATCAATCATTATTTAGTCGAAAATATATTAAATTAAGAGTTTGATATTAAATTTAGTTTTGGTATTCTAGATTTCAATTTTCAGAGTTTAGATATTTACATACAATTAAACTGTTTAAATAATCACAATGTTTATTCACAAAGCAGAATTTAAAATTTCTATATACAAGCCGTGAAAGTAATATTATTTGACAAATGACTGACTTACATTACATAATACATTTCACAGTTACATTCACGTTTAAAGCTTCAAAGCTTTCAAAGATTCTTCGATACTAAAATAGATTATCAATCGTCATTCAGTTGAAAATATATTAAATGAAGAGTGTTGTACTTATTAATAAATTTAGTTTTTAGTATTCTGCCCAAACATCTTTACTCATGTTCGGCATTCAATAAAAATTTTGTAATTAAGTGGACTTTATTATATACAGGGTTCATACTTTATCTATGATAGTGAAATTCAGGAGTTTCTATTGAGTGCAGCAATGTTAATTCAGGAGGTCACGAGGAATAAAATTGAATATGTTTGTTATTATTGTATTAGTCTAGTGACTTCACTGTACTTCAAATGATGAAACAGAAGAAAAAAATCTTCTAAAGAGTTATGCGGTGCATTCTGGGACCTATTATCACGATGTCTGAACTCTATTTTTCTGCTGTGCATGAGCAGTAGACTTATTCCGAGAAAAACGGCAGAGAAAGGAAAAAAATATTCGTAACAACAATTTTTTCAGGAGAGGGGAAAAAATATAAGGAGATGAGACACAAATTTCAGGAGTTATAAGGGCCCTTAGAAGAAAAAAAAATGAAATTCAGGAGTTTTTTCAGGAATTTCAGGAGGCGTACGAACCCTGTATATAGATTTAGTACTATAAGGATTCATATGACAAGTTATACAAAAAGTAACCAGAGTTAAGGCTGTATCTTTAAAAATAAAAATTCTTAAATTTCAAATATATTCTGACCTAGCTTATGGAGAGCTGGTGTTTCTCTGTTACTACAAAATTATGCAATATAAAATTCATATGCAAATAAAATACAATGCAGAACTTTTAAGTCCCAGATTCTTTGATTCTGACTAACTGAAAGGCAAAGAGTCCATCACTTTCATTAGGCTATGTCCTCACTACGACATCAAACGCCACAAAGGCAACAAAATTTGGGGATCGCCAAGGGCGCCAAGCAATGCAATAGCATGGGGGCTGACTCAGTCAAGTTGCCAAGTTTTGTTGCATGTGTTGCCTTTGTGGCGTAGTCAGGACATAGCCTTACATTCATATCCGTAGAAAAAGTCCCATAATTCAAACTACTTCTTCAGGGTTCGTACGCATTTTATTTCAGAAAACATAGAAGGTTTAAGGTAGGTAGGTTTGAATTATCGTCGCACTAGATCTACACGAGGTCTATTGGCGACGGGCGTCGTAATTTAGAACCTCAATCAAGTGACACGTAGAAGGTTTAAAGTACCGTAAAAAAAGGTAATTTAGGCAGTTTTACCATCAAAATGACTACGACCAGATTTGAAAATTTGTAAATCACATTTTTTTCAACACTGCTTTACGATACGTTTCTAAATTTTTTTTTTTTTAATAAATTACTTATGTTACGAGGATTTACGTTTTGAATTCTATGGAAAAATTCTGAGCAACAATTATTTAGTGTCCGTAACTACAGTAAACTCCCGATTATCCGCGGGTGGATTATCCGCGGGTGGATTATCCGCTTCGCGAATTATCCGCGGGCCACGATCTCTACACCTTTTTTTTCCCCCAGAAAAATAATTTAACAAAACGCAGAGAGATGAAATTTATCCGTTTCAAAACTTTTTGGAAGAATGCATTCCAAGAACTACGAATTCCTTTTAAGAACGACGAACACATTCAAAGAACGACGAATACATTTAAAGAACTAAGAATACATTATAAGAACAACGAATGCATTAAAATAAGAATGACTATAGGAAACCTGGTGTGTGCCAAAATGTGTTCGACCAGGTGCACATCACGTGTAGATTTTTGCAGAAAAGTGTCACTTGTAAAATAAACTGCCCACGATTTTAATTGAACTGCTTTGCATGATTTTGATAGTAGCGAAACGAGGGAAACGGAAAAAAGTTGTCTTGACAATTCAAGACAAACTACAACTGATTAAAAAGATAGGAAACGAATCCACTAAAAAGCAAATGTGTCTGCAGTATGGCATAAGAGAACAGTGAGAGACATTTTGAAGCAAAAGGATAAACTCTTGCAATTTGCATCCACATCGGACAGTTCGACCTCATTGAAAAAAAGATAAACTATGACAGCCAGCAGAACTCCATGCAGCTTTATTAAAATTTGTGATCCCTATTTTATTTCTTTACTATTATTTCATTATATTTTCTTTACTTTTACGGATTATCCGCGAATTCGCTTATCCGCGGATGCCCAGCCACTCAATTCCGCGGATAATCGGGAGTTTACTGTACTGCAAAAACAAAATAATCACACAATTGTCTAGAACTTTGTGGATTTTATACATCTACTTGCATTGTAGAAAAACACATTAACAAACAAAAAAAATGATAAGGACACAAATGAAAAATTAATTTCCAAACATTCTTAATTAAAAATTTTAAACTCTTTCGCACAGATTTCTAAAAAACGTACGAACCCTGTTATATAGACAACACTGAAAGACAACTCTTCTTATGAAGAAGAGAAGGCAAAGTCCAAACACTAAATAGGCTGAGAATGCCTCAAGACATTCAGCCAAGATATCTTGTTAGCTCTCTTAGGATATAAAATTCTGATCACTTCTGCTGGGCTTTCTTCTTCCTTGCCGCAAGCATGTCATAGAAAGGGTTGTGACTGATGCTTTGCCTGAAAAATAATGTTCTGTTTTGAACTCCTATTGCTACAGAATTTATTTTAAACTTTAAGTCTAACGGTTCAATATAAGAGGATTTGAAAATCCTTTGATTGTAGCTGTCAGTCATTTATTTATATAAAAAAATCAAGTAACATGAGAGTCAAGCACAATTTGAACTTTTTGAACAAACAATTTGAATTTTTTAACTTAGAGACATGTTACAGAATATATATTAGAAATAACTACACGATTACGATAAATAATGTTTTTAAAAAATTATTACGATTAGTTTAATTAATCCTTTCGACTACACAATTGTAGCGTAGCCTATGACAACTATAGCTTTAACACAGCCAATATTTCCTCTTAGTCATACATTTAGTGTTGTAATAAGTTGCAATTTTAATTGACCTTTGTTTGTAAAGACTTCAGATGTCTAGTTAGGTGAATTTAACTAGATGGGTCGTTTGAGCAAAAACAGTTCTTCACAAATGAAGTCAATTTTTTTTATGAATATTCACATATTAACTGGTTATGGGTGAAAAATTTCAAAAATTTTTTTAGTTAACTGTCTAACAAGTACTTAAACTAATTTTAGTCACTTGAAACCTTTTTTGTTTGATCGTCAGCCTTCAAGCATAATGTTTTCTGGACCTAAATATTACTTAAACTAACTTTTCAATAAAAACTCATTTGTACAAGTGTATAAAAAATATTATATTTGAAATAGAAAATTCCTTTTTTTTAAATATATTTTCATATTTTTATTATGCTAATAATGCTACTGTTAGATCTGAGGATTTAGTTTAATACACACAAGTCAATTTTCCAAACTAAAGAAAAATTCACATAACAGAAAAATTTAATATAAAATTTATTCAACAAAAAACAGCATTTTACAAAATTATTTGTCATATAACAGAATGAAAAGCAGTATACACAACTAGACGTTCTAAAATCACAATATTTAAAATAACTCTTCGTAGTTGCCAAACTAAAAATCAATAACTTAGTATAAAAGGGACACAAAAATAAGCCCACCAACCTCCTTTCTACTGAATAACAGATATATTTTTTCAATTCAACAAAGCATTCACTTATACTATAATTCCCATTTCTAAACATAAAAATGATCGAGTAAATTAAAAAGGGATTCACACTCTAGAATGTCAAGAAAACTGCTTTTATGTGCTTGATACTTTTTGAAGCTTTATTTTATATTAAGGTCCATGTGGGTTTGTTTTTTTCATGCATATAACATTTTATTTTTTAATGCATAATAGTAACTCTTTTAATAATTAATAGTAACTCTTTTTAGTAAAAACTTCATTATAAAAAATTTAATATCAGTTCATAAAAAAATAAAGTGGTAATAGTCAAAACAAAATATAAATGAAATCTACAGTGCAATAGTCTTATAAATATGTATGAAATTAGTGTGAATTTTCTAGTGAAAAAAAATTGCTTTAAATGTTATATAATGTGGATAAAGTGAAATAATAAGAAATTGTATGATTAATAGACTTTAATAATTTTTTTGAAAAAAGATACTTAATAATTAATTATCATGTGAATTTTTAAAAGATTATAAAATGTTATGTTTGGTTAAAGAGTATGTGCGTAATAATTATATTTTTGGAGAGAAAATTATTAAGCCTGTGCAAAACCCAGTCGAAATTTTACCAAAAATTATACATGATGCTGTAGGTTGAGTTATGATTCATCACCAAGTGGGCGCAGAGCGCGCCAATTGTGGACTTGAGAATACCCGCGCCAAGACTGGAATGCGAGGATTCAAAAAGAATCAATTTAAACTTTGAACTAGGCGGAGGTAGAAGAAGGGGCTGGTGGCCCAAATGGAACAATAAGACACTGTCATTTGCTAGATATTAATTATATTTGTAATTCTATGAAAATCTTTAATTGATAATTGCTACAGCCTCATTAAATTTACTAAAATTAAAATGTTTTTACCAGCTTCAATTGTGTTCTTTCATCGTTTGAGTTTGGTGATTTCCTCCGATTCTATATACCAAACTTTACTCAGGGCAATATAAATCTTACAATTTTATTCCACATAAAACCCACAAAACAAATATCCCAAACAAAGGTTTATTCTCGGATCTATAAATATCTATATACAACAAGTCCTTTAGAATGGTTGCTATAATAATACTGTCTTCTTTTGGGCTGTTTAGCAGATAGGGCCCAAAGTCTGTACAAATCACAAGAGTATCCCAGCCGCAACGGCAGCTTTTACCGAGTGTGTATGTGGCATAGGATATTTGAGGTACTAAAATTAAAACAAAAGGGAAAAGCAATCAGAAGATAGAATTGAAAAATAAGCAAAATGATAAAAAGAATAAATTATAATAAAGGAAATAATAATGGGATTGTTTCAGCTGATGTACTTCTCATGTTTTCATTTTTGCACCTCCCGTGATTTAATTGTTTGTTGCGCTTTTAGCATTCTTTACATTTCAACTATTTTATTTCTGCTGTTTATTAAACTTTATAAGTTTTACTTCGATTAAATTTCAAGAATGCAAACCATTACCAAAACATCAGTTATTGGAAAACTTCTGTTTTGGATTATCTTTTGTGTTATGTGTAGAAAATAAGAGGGATTGTCAGTCCCATAGATCTAATACATTAGTTTTGGAATCACAGCTTCCACAGAAGTATTGCTTTGCCATGATAGCCCTTTTTCCACAGGTATGGGAATCAACATAACATCGAAATGAAACAAATTTGAAACGAAAATCTTATCTAGTTATTTAATTATGTGTTTTTGCAATTTTAAAATGCTGAAAATATACTGCAGATGGCGACACTATTTTAAAATTTATCAATTAATAATTAAATAACCAGATGTTATTTTATTTTCAATTTTGTTTTAAATTGATGGTATGATGATTCCCATACCCGGTGAAAGTGGGATAACATGGCAAAGCAATTCTTTTGCAAAGGTTGTGATTTCAAAACTAATTCATTAGCTCTATGGGACTGACAGTCCCTCTTAAGCGAAATTGTGGGAAAGCAATTTAAAGTGATTCATAAACAGAGAAAAACTTCAGTTTTACTGAAAGAAAAGTTTGTACACAACATTCGTTTCTTGTTTCAGTAAAACAAGATAATATTGTATTATGTGTATTCAAAAACAAATGTAAATCAACCAAAAATGAAAACAATACCAATGGAACTGTTGCCACTCACAACTCGAAACATGCCCATTGAATATAAGGTGGGTTATTTAAAATTAAATAGAAGAATTTTAAATAACCTGATAAAATAACAGAATTTAATAAAACAGAAACAAATTATTATCCCGTTTTACGATACTGCTTTTCATTTTGTTATGAATCAGATATTAGTTACAATGTCCAGAAACATTAAAATGAAATAAAGAGTTGTAGGAACACATATAAACATTTAACCCTTAACCCTTAACCAACCCTAATGAACATCAAACAATTCCACCCACCTTATACTCTTCATCCACTCATCCTTTTCCTCGGGTGTTGCCGCCGACATCCTGTACACAGTGTGCTTCCCCTCGACAACTTTCCCTTCCGAGTCTGTTTTGCAAGCCTTAATAACGTCCGAGCCCACGGAGAAGAGCTCGAAGCAGTTGGGCTTGTTGCGGTCGGCCACGTCACGGACCTGGACATTTTCAAGGGGGATGATGCCCCTGGGCTCTTTGTCCTGGATAATCGGGAAGACAATGCGAATAATTAGTTATCTAGTGCATATCATTGTCATTTTGGCAACAAACACTTAAATCCGCTTCATAACCAGGGTTAGAAATTTATGGTTGCATTCACAAAATGCAACCAAATCATTAATAAGTGTGTATTTAGTGTTCTTAAAAGTGAGTAATTAGGGTTTGAATGAGTGAGTATTCAAGGCTTGAATAAGTGTGTATTTAGGGCACAAATAAGTGTATTTAGGGCTGGAATGAGTGTGTATTTAGGGACCTAGTCTGTTTTGCAGGCCTTAATGACGTAGGAGTCCACAGAGAAGAGCTCGAAGCAGTTGGGCTTGTTGCGATCGGCCACGTCACGGACCTGGACATTTTCCTGTGGAATGATGCCCCTTTGTTCTTTGTCCTGGATAATTGGGATGATTCATGTGAATATTAAACCCTAAATATTAAACCCTAGAGTGTATTGTTGGCATTTGGCCACTGGCAAGATACATATGGCTTGGCTAATTACATGCAAAATTATCTTTTCTGTAGTGTAAGTCGAGTGTAAAAAGTGATTATAACTTTTAACATTAACTGGAAAAAAAGATTAATGGAATAGCTGATCTACACTTATTAAAACTAAATAATGTAACATGCTTTATTTCATTTGATTTATTTTTCAAATTTAAAAAGCTTGTAAACTCCTCTTAAATTGTGACTTGTATAGTTACATGGAATTAGCCATATACATCCACTTTATGACTTTATTTAACCCTCTGAGAGATGCAGACGTATACACCCATCACCTTACTGTCAGGTTTTCCCAGCAATGCACATAATTTTTAAAAATTTATAAATTCAATAATTTAATTTCAAAAATTTAAAGCCTGTATGAGCTTTTTTATTACCACCAACTATAACTGTAAAAAAATGTACGAAATTAAATTTTCAGTTAAAATTTTTTAATTTAAATCTCACGCAGTGAAAACAAGTTTAAACTTCAGCCAATTTGCTTATCCCTCAGACCATGCACTGAGGATGAAGCATTAAGCATCTATGTGGCAATTCAAATTTTTTAAAATTTTAAATAATGTCAATGTTTTAATAAGTTTCAGCACAAAGAGATTTTTTAAAAATCTTTTTCCCCGTAATGTAAGCATGACCATCAAACATCAATATATTTTTGGAGTAAAAATAAAAAAATCATGTATTAGAAGGTTAAGTACAAATCGCTGCCATTACTACCAAAATACTAGCTCATACCAGAAATTTCAGTAAATTCAATAATTATTTTGACAATTTCCAGTTACAAAATAAATTTTAAAATGTTCTTCTGTAAAATTAATCAAGACTATTTTGTAAGATTTCTTCTTCATACATTTAATCAATGACAAAACAACTGCCTTTAGGTTTTCGTAATCCAGACATCTTATGCATGAAAAGTAATATTGATAAATAAAATAGGATTATCGAGAGTTATAAATTTTATGTAAAATGAACTTACTGTTGTATATTCAAAATAATACAGGCATTTATCATTGAGAATAAACCATCTCCTTTTCCAGCTTTTATATCTACCACCTATAAAAAAGACAGATAATATAACCCTAAGAATTCAATCTGTTTAAGATAAATAAAATTAAAAAGGTCTTTTGGACTGAATATTATATGGTAATTTATCAACATTTCTTCATAAACAAGTATCCACAAATTATTGTACAATACGAAAAAAAAACTACAAATATTTGCATAAATAAAAACAATAATTTAGTTTTCAAAATGAAATAAACTATACTAAACATAAATGGGTTTGGTTTAATTGAACTAAGATTGCTTTGCACTAGAGTTAATGCCTATAATTGAGTGATCATATATTGGAAATCCTAATTATTTGTTTCATCTTGTCAATAAAAAAAAAATTCGCTCATTGAAAAATACTACAGAAATAATATAGAGCACTACACATAAAAATAAAAACAAAATATTAATATATGATTCCAAGTATTTCTACAAAATAAGCAGAAGGCCCTAATATAACAATTTATTGTTGTTGCACCTTAATAAAAACTCAGTTTAAAATAATAGTTTTTTAAAAAATTAAAACCGAAGTACTTGCAAGTAAAAATATTTTTTAATTAAAATTTAAATGCAAATTTTTAAACAGATGATTTGTAAACATGAACACAAACTTTTTTTTTTTAATTTAACATTAGCAAAACATTTTAGAACATTTAAGAATTTAGACATTCCAGATATATTAAATTAAAAAAATGAATATAAACTTAGGATATTTCCTATGACTGTTTAAAAAAGTTAAAGTAAAATTGATAGCAGTATTCAAACCTAAATCATCTAAAAGTTTATAATAAAACTACATTATCTAAAAACATGTTTAATAAAGATATATGTAATTAAAATATTAACCATACTTCTATGGGAAGAGACAGTTACTCAAAGTATTAGGTTAAGGGGATAAGTAAGTTAAACTGGAATGCATAAAACATGCCAAAGCAGTAGCAGGGCAAAAACTATTAATATGAATTACTAAGAACTAAATGCGACAGTAAATCAATAAGAAAAGGATTAAATTTTATTTCAACCATGTTTTTTTAACACAGGAAAAATAACACCAATGGGGTTGTTTCACGGAGGATCTGGCAATAGCTCTGCGGTTTTGTTTTCATGTCTTTCGAATTACTGTTGTTTTGGTATTCGGGAGTGAGTTTCCGAAGAGAATATTTTAGTTGTTAATTTTTTTAAATTCCAACTTCTTTCAATGCAAGTTTTCCTTGATAAATTATTAAAACAACCAACAGCACAGCAAGAAGTTGTAATTTTAAAAAATAACTAAAATAACTTATTCTTAGAAAACTCAATTTCGAATATCAACAAAAGTAATTCAAGAGACATGAAAATAAAACCGCAGAGCTATTGCCAGATCCTCCGTGAAACAACCCCATTAAAAAATATTGTACAAAACATTTTTAAAAGGAAATGTGTTATTTTTATTCAAATAGGATTTTAATTATTATAAAGCAAATTCAAAATTTGTTCTTATCCGTCTTTGAAACTTCAATATTTTGAATAAATTACACAAAACAAATAAATCTAGCTTATAAAACAATAAAGTAATCTGCTAGACTTACTTAAAACCAAATCAAGGAAAAAATGTCACAATTGGCATTTGATTTTTTAGACAACGGGAAGCAAAACGAACTAATAAATTAGTTGCAAGCAGGGCCAGATTAAATTTAGTTTGAATTATCGTCGCACTAGAGCTACACGAGGGCTATTGGCGACAGGAGTCGTATTTTAGAACCACAGTCAAGCAACAAGGGCCAGATTAAGACTCACCAATATGCTGTTATACATTTGCCAGTATCTCTAAAGCCCATATTCGATGAATACATTCATTTTACACAAAAGAATAGTTAATTTGGACAGGGCAAAGGATAGTTTATCTTTTTAAAACACTAAACTTCATTTAATATTAATAAAATTACAATTTATATTGTTACATAATAAATAAAATTGTAACTTTCGAGTGCATTGTGAAATTTCTACCCCTTCAAGCTTTACGGCCCTGATTACATTTTATCCAATAATTTTGTTGACAATACGAATCATGCTTTTTTTTGTGCTGATTGCAAAAGGGGATGACATTCAGGAGGGAAAATGCAACACAATAAATTCTAAAAAGCACAGGGAATGGGAAATAACGGGAATAAGCAGCAAATTTTACAAAAGCAGGAGTAGGGAGTCAGCCATTCATTCGGGATGAACAAGAAAGATCATTTTATGCTTAGTCACTTACTGATCTTTGAGCTCCCTGTGATTGGCATAAAGAAGGAACCAGTTTTTCATATATTTTACAGAAAAGTCAAGAATTCACATGTTAATCACAGTAGAAGTAAAAAGTCAAAGATACGTTAAGAAAGGAGAACAGTAAAACAACATTATACAAACACATTTTTATATTGCAACATGACAAATATTATTACGATATTTTTATAAATTAAAAAAATAATAATTTCTCTTACTAGTCTTAAATTCAATTTTACAATTGTGTAATAAAAGTTTAACATTAATAAAACATCTATTAGTTATGCAAATAACCAAAGAATATAAAAAATTGTTCCTTTTCTTCATTAAATTTTTTTAAAGACTATTTAAATAGTAGATTACATTTTTGAAACGCATTTACCTTTGAAAACTAGTGTTTCGAAATAACTCATCTTTTAAAGATTGAAAATCATTGCAAATAAGGCAGTATTTACACAAAACCTATTAGGAAATACAAGCTTACACAGAAAAAAAAACCTTGATATTTAGAAAGCTTATATTATTAGGATTCAGAAAGTTTCAATTGTTTAATGTTTTGATCTTTTTCCTGTGGAAATAACTAAAATTTGTGCTTCACAGACTAGTTAAATTTACCACATTTGCAAGTTATTAAAGAAAATGATGTCTGAAATTTAAACATTAGTTAAAAACATACATCCCATGTTTATTTACTTCAATTTTAATAATCCAAAAACTACACTAAAACTAACAAATAATTGCAGGATATGTCAAAAGAAAGCTAATTCTATAATAAACAAATGAAAATGTGCTATAAAATCTAATGGCTAAACTGCTGCAAAAAAGCTGTAAGTGCAAGGTAATTGGGTTAAAATTTAATAATTGTCTTCAAATTTAACACGAAATATTGATTTATGAACAGTAAATGGCTACCTAACAAAAATTAAGTACATACACAATAAAATAAAAAGGAAAATCAAATCAATTAAAAATTATTGTAAAAACTAGAAGTATGACACACCACACAGCTTTCAAATACTACTCAATAACCGATATTTCATACACTAGAATTAAAGATAGTAGGTTTAAGGGGGGCGATACATGAAAAAATCTAATTATTTTTTCATGAATAGTTAAAATAACATCTCAAAAATATGCCTGCAAATTTTTAGAATGAAATTCGCCTTATTTATTGATTGAAAACTCATTTAAATGCTTCACCTCAACTCGGCACTTGAGGGCTTTGTCAAAACTTGAAGCATGTTTATCTTTGGCTATGTCCTCACTACGACAACAAACGCCACAAAGGCAACAAAATTTGGCGACCGCCAAGGGCGCCAAGCGACGCAATAGCATGGGGACTGACTCTGCCAAGTCGCCAAAATTTGTTGCAGTTGTGGCGTTTGTGGCGTAGTCAGGACATAGCCTTTGAACTGCTACTTTTTTTAAATTGGCGGGCAAGATAACTCAAAAAGTTCTCCTTAGATCCTTATACAATATGATATACGTCTTCACTACAGTTGATTTATACAGTTGATATTATCTTCTAGTTGAACATCAAAAATGCCAATTTTTTTTTAAATTAACTTTACCCAAAAATTTTTGAAAAAAGGGTAGGAAAAATCAAATTTTTTATTCTGAGGCTTGCCGATTCACAGATTTTCAACTTTTTGGGGTTTTTTTAGGTTTAACTAGAAGATGTAAGTTTTATGAACATTTTCAAATCAAAACTTTTGATTTCTGATCAATTTTGGAGTAGCTAGAATTCCCGCCTATTGGTACTTTTATCCGCGAGGGTCTCAGGAGATGAGTTACTACGGCGGCCATTTTGAAAAAACTCCAACAAACCAATTTAATTTTTTGTATTTTAATGTGTAATTTATAAAAATACTGAATTTTAAAACGATTCATGTATTCCTTCCCTTTTAATAACGTCTCTCAAAAACGATCAAAATTCAGGCAGTTACATGTATCGCCCCCCTTAACAAGAAGATTATCGTTTCTCAGCAACACTTTTAAAACCTAAAAATTTCTACGGCAGCTACCTCTTATTGCATGTGCAATTTTCTTAAAAAACCTTATGATGTTTGACAGGTACTAGGAATTTGCATACCAAATTTTGAAGTCTACAACCCTTTTAGTTAAGGCTAGAGTGTTGGTTTCAGACAGATGGAAAAATACTTAAGAAAAACTTTCAGAATCGCCACCCACCAAAGAGTGTAGAAAACACAAAATCTCTGTTTCGGATTTTCGACTCCATCGCAATACTTACAGTACCTTGTATTTTATAATAGAAAATTGAACATATTAACACTTTACCGAAAGGCCGTCGATTAATCGTCGTTTTGTTCTCAGCGCATACCGACCGGCCGTCGATTATTCGACGTTTGCTTCCCAGCGCTTGCCGACCGGTCGTCGATTAATCGACTTTTGATCTTTCTGTTAGATTTGGTTAGGTTAGGCCGTGTTCAGTCAACGCCTCGATCCACAACCGGTGAAGGGGCATAGTACGACCGGTGACGGCGGTGAAAGGGCATAGTATGTTCCAACCTCTACCGGTCGGTAAAGTGTTAAGAGGAATTTAATCAGACATACTAATGCGAAATGTAATTTAGTGTGTTAATAATTTTAAAAAGAGTAGCTAACACTTAAAACCCGATCTTATATACTTGTAGATACCCTAATACGATGGGCGTTAATCCAACACAAAAAGGTAGCATCTGTAGTAGTTGTAATAAAGAAAAAACAGTGTATTCTAGATTACCTCTATATATGAACTTTTAGAACATTTTAAAATTTATAAATGGTCAACGATATAATGGAACTAAAAAAGGATTTTTACCTTGCTTCCATAGCCACCCCTCCCTGTCAGGGTTGAAGAATGTGTGCATGAGGTCATTCCCATCGTCTTCGGGAATTTTGAAGGGCTCCTGCTTTATGCTATCATAAAGGCCCTGGAAAAAAAATTATAATCATCAGAGGTTGGATGTTCGGGTTTTATGGAGCAAATGCATCTAAGGCCATACTGCGCCAAATAGGTTGTTCTAACTAAAAAGGTTAAAACGGTCAGGGTTCATGCTCTATATATGTTAATGAAATTCAGGAGTTTCTAAGGAGTTTTTCAGGAGTGCAGCAATGCAAATTCAGGAAGTAACGAGGAAAAAAATTTAATATGTTTGTTTATTATTGTATTTGTCTAGTGACTTCACTGAACTTCAAATGATGAAACAGAAGAAAATATTCTAAAAAGTTGTACGGTGCATTCTGGGTCATTAACTAGTATCACAATGTCCAAACTCTACTTTTTTTTACTGCGCATGGCCCAGTAGACTTATTCCGAATAAAGTACGGGGGAAAAAACGACAGAGAAAGGAGAAAAACGGTTCGTGTAGGTAATTTTTTTCAGGAAAGGGAAAAAAATATCAGGAGCTAAGGCACAAATTTCAGGAGTTATAAAGGCCCTTAGGGGGAAAAAATGAAATTCAGGAGTTTTTCAGGAGGTGTACGAACCCTGAACGGTTCATAAAAAGAACACAAAACATTTAGAAAAATTAGAAATCTAAATCAAACACCAGGTTTTTTTTTTATAAAAAGACAAAAGTTATTCATAAAATTTACACACAACATTTAAAAACACATCTACATCAAAGTATAAAAGCCAATATCAACTAAAAAGGAAAACAAGGCATGATATAGGGGGATGAGTTAAAATCTGATGGATAGATGGGTTTAAAATGTTTAAATATTTAAGTCTGCTCTGTGTAAAAGCCGGGCAGTCTACTAAGATGTGAAGAACACTTAGTGGGATTGTAATCATCAGATGCAAGTTGCAAAACAATCTACACAAGAATTGGATTGTTAAAAATATTCAGTTGAGTTTGATTATCTTCGCATTAGAGTTATTGCCGACAGGCATCGTAATCTAGAACCACAGTCAAATGATGAGCCGACAACAGAGAAGGCACCCAAGGCAACTTTTAAGGGCGACATCGAAAGTAGCAATGAAACTTTGGAGCACATTTAATGTTCACATCCGGCCCTCTACACAGGTTTTATTCGTCCGACGACTTTCAGGCTGCAAAGACTGTTTATAGGTTGACAGTTGTTTTGACAATGCTCAAGCCCAAACATAACACTTTCCAAGTGCAAGGCAAGCCTGCTACACACAAGAGCTAATTAGATCCGGATCTAATGATTAAAGTGTTGTGATCTACACATCACGTCATACCAGCGCATATCAAGATAGTTGTGAATGCTGCGCATCACTTACTGTATAAAAGTTCCGTGTTCAATTTCTCGTTGCTTTTCCATATTTACCTTATGTTGTTTTTCTTATAATAAACAAGATGCATTTTTATGATTTAAATCCTTCCTGACTTCATACTACACCACGCCGACAACATCAGAATTTATCATAAAGCGGATCCTGAATGATAACAGTTCATTCTATAATTTAGATTTAAACTCGTTGACTTTGATACAGAAGGTCAAAGCTTTCATCTATTCACATTAAAAATTACATTGACAGAGAAGTAAATTTTCAAAAAACTAAAAGGTATATCACACTGTGCACGGAAAGTGACCTATCGGACAAATAGGACTTTTCCAGTTAGAAATGCTAAAATATTCAAAATTTAAATATCTAACGATTAGAGAAAATCAAATCGATTGGTAGAACAGTTGGGATACAGTTAGTGGGTCCTTTTAGCTTCCACACTACTTTTATAACGTAAAAAGTGGAAGGTATTATAATCGTTAAGTCCGTCTGTCTGTCACCCACTTTCATATGCCAAACTACAAATGCTACGGACAAGTGTGATAGGTCAAAAAATTCAGCGCATCGAAATTAGAATACATTGAAAATTTCAGAAAAGAATTCGAATTCGAAGTACTTCAATTTTTTTTTAAAACTGCAACATTTAATGCTCATTTAAAAAGCATAGGAAGCCATTTTATTAGAATTTAAATCACCATTGCCAGTCGCTATAATCGCTCGAGAAACTTAATTCTTTTAGACAATAATTTTTTTTTAAATAATTTTTGCGATATCAATCAGTTTGAAATGACGTCAAATATATTTCACTACGAGATTCTTTGTACGTTGATATGAAATATTTTAATTCTATTTAAAAGTGAGGAATATTACATAATTATTGATTTTCGAAATAAAATAAATGAAACTAGCCAAATTTGGCATGTAAATGTTTAATATAGAAATATTAATGCTGTGTTTGTCGAATTTTTACCTGTTAAAACACAACTATTGTGTAGAAGCGGGTTAAGTGACAGATTCTGTTACAAACCTACTTGTTATTTTCTATAATGAAATGCAATGGAGAAAATGAACTTCAGACGTTTTTTCCGAAAAACTAGCTTTTTTGCCAATAGGTCCTTTTTACTATTATTTGATATATTTAACCCCTTTTGACAGGCCACCTAAATAAAATTTTGATAAGAAAATGATAGAGTACCTCTAGTAGTTCCCTGGGTAGGTCCCCTCCATTGTTAATGCCCCTGTTCATGGTGATGAAGGTGTCTATGGTTGGCTTCTCCTTCACGCTTGGGTTGTGCAGGGAAGTGTTCAGCATGATGATGGCAAATGACAGAACATAGCATGTGTCTGAAAAAAACATTGAAATGAATTGTAAGCAATTCTTGTATTTGAAGGTTGTTATTTATATTAGTTTAGTTTTAATTATCGTCGCACTAGAGCTAAACGAGGGCTATTGGCGACGGGCGTCGTATTTTAGAACTACAGTCAAGTAACGAGCCGACACCCGAGTAGGCACCCAACGCAACCGGTAAGGGCGACATCGTACGCAGCGTTGGGACTTTGGAGAGTATTTTAACGTGCACTCCGGCATTATTCGTCGGACATTTTTGGCTGCACGGGGCCGTTTATAGGTCGGCAGTTATTTTGGCGATGCCTGGACCAAACCTGGGACCTCTTGCATGCTAGGCGAGTGCCTAACCGACTGAGCTCCCCAGCCCCATTGTTATTTAATACAATCATGGTTTGGAGAAAGTTTTGATGATGCATTTATTATGCAAGTGTAATAGGGTAGGGATAACATTTAGTTTTAACAAATAAACTGATGTAAACTAAAGATGTACCAATTAAAAATTAGGAAAGTGCTATCAAATGAGAAAAACATGTTTTTAAAAAAACTACTTTCTACATGACAAAAGTTACAATTTAAAGGAACTGTTTGTACAATTTAACTATTAAATAGCTACTGACTAAGTTTCTTAATGATTAGTATTTCTCTAACAGTAGAATTAGTTGACAAATAGCATGTTCCAGAAGCGAAAAAATTTATTTACAAACTCTTTCTGCGTGAAGGAAGCTTTTAGAAAAAATCAATAACAAATTGTCATTTTAAAACTCAGGAATGCTGTCAAATCGAATCATATAAATATTAGTTTAAGTTTATAGCATAATTATAAACCACGAGTTTCAAATCACTTGTTGGTCAACACCATGTCCTTTTAAAAATTTCTGCTCATTTTAGGCATTACCCTTTCAGTCCCAGTGATGCCATTTGGCATCATGTTTCTGATCATAATTTTTAAAAAATAATAGGGCTGACATCTATTTTGGATTAATAAAAAATATTTTCCCTAATAAGAAATTAAAGCTTATGAAAATCCGAATGATGTGCTTTTGATAATCATAAATGGCTATGTAGACGATCCTTGAATCATTAAAATTTTCTAAAAAATGAGACATGCCCTCAAATATGCTCATTTGGCTGTTTATCTAATTAAAAAATAGGGCGAATCTATTGGGATTAATAAAAAATATTTCTAATAAAAAAGTTGAAGAATCGAATGATGTGCTTTGATATCATAAATGCTATAGACGATCAGAAAAAAAATTCTAAAATGATGATGCCAAATTGTCATTGGGACCGAAAGGGTTAAACATAAATAAAAAAAATCAATTTGCATCAACTGAAATACAACACAAATGAAGTAGATATAAAAACTAGCTAGCAGTAAAAAAAAATTGTGCCGCACATTACACATCACTAAGTGTTGGAAATACTCAAGTTTAAAAAAAAATGTGAAAATACGATATACAATTTATTGTTTAAGACCAGCAATTGTCAAAATATTTTGGTTACAAAAACAGTTCAGTTTTTTTTCCTTACCAGTATTGCTGAAAACTCCTGGATTGAGCTGACAGTACCTCTGTGCAAACTTCTCCATCATTCTGTCGATTTTCTGAGCTTCGCCAGGAAGTCGAAAACTCCACAGAAATTGCCTGCAAAAAAGAACAAAAAAGTTAATACAGTGAAACCCCGATTTTACATCCCCCGAATCTATGTTTTTCCCGCATTTTACGTTTTTTTCATCAGGTCCCAGCTTTTTCCGTATACTGTAATGTTAATTTAACCCGGATTGTAAGTTTGTTATTTATGGAATTTCCCGCATTTTATGTTTTCCCTGGAAAGTAAAAAAAAGAAAAATTGTTCTAAAATAAGAAATATTTTTCCCATTCCACAGGCTCCTGTTTTCTGAAACCGGTTTTTTCTCATGGATCCTGGTTTGGCTTAGTTGGCCGTACGATGAGCTGGAAGATATCTTAGTAAAGTGGTTTAAAGAAGCTCGTGCCGCGAATGTACCTATAAATGGCGCGATACTAAGAAAAAAAGAGATTTTTGCATTCTATGTACTATTTCCCGTATTTTACGTTTTTCCCGTATTTTACGTTTTTTTTACTCAGTCCCTTGAGAAACGTAAAATCGGGGTTTCACTGTATGAGAATATAATATTGCATACCAACACTAATTGCCCATATATTAACTTAAAATATCTGAACCTAAGTATTAAAAAAGCCCTCCAAATTCAATATTCTTTCTGTTATTCATAATGTTATCTACAGGGCCGGATTTAAAGATTTGCCGCCTGTAGGCTATGATTGATTTGCCGCCCGTCACAATATTCTCCCCCTTCGGGGAAAAGTAGCTGGTTAGCTGCAAAATAGGGTGGTATGTGCTGTTTAAAATAGATACACATATTAGAATCATCTATGTACCTTTACACGCTAAATCGAAAGCGAAATAGGCGATTTTTTTAAAACTGTGCGACTATTTTTCTTTCAACTTCGAAATCCGGGAGGAGGGGTGTAATTGCCTTCGCAGCTACCATGTTTGTATCGAAATATTAGTATTATATATACGTTTAAGGTTTATACGCATTAATATAAATTATTTGTTTTCTTTCTTAAAAATATTCGTATCTTTATAATATTTTTATGCCGAATGCTGCTTTAATGGGTCGTAAAATTTGCTGCCCCAAAAAAATTCGCCACTCTAGGCTACAGCCTACTTAGCCTATTTAGAAATCCGACCCTGGTGATCTATTGACAACAATACTGTCGGCTTACTTAAAAATAATCTTTAGAGATTTCCCTAAATGAACAAATAGTTGATTCATTCTGAAAGAAATATTGCAATATATGGGTTTTAAAAAAGTAAAACTATACCGAAAGATCATGTTTTTTATTAATACTGATTGTAGATTAATATAAATCGACCTACTAAAACCAACTAAAGCACTTCAACTAATATCGTTATCAATGGCTCTGATGCACTCTATTGCTACTACTATAATTTATACAAGCAAAATCCAGGATTACCAATATCACTCTTACTTAGAAATACTGTTAATTTCTCAGCAATTGATATAACTTGAAACAGTATAAAACAAATATCATGCATGTATTCTTTATCTGCTACGCCATAGAACCATGGATGTTGCTAGGTTTTGAAATAAAAGCATTATTTTAAGAAAAAAGCTTTAAAGGTTGTTGTGTGTGTGTTGTTTCTAATGCCACTCGGTAACCGAGCCCGGAGTAGAGAACTACCCGATTTTAAGGCGAAGTGGGGCGGCTTCCGTTTTTATTGAGCGCCACAAGGGAGGAAGTCCGACTTTTGCTCGTCAGCATGACACATCCGTTTTACAGGAAGGTCCCTTTGACACATCCATTCTCACTCACATATCGGAATTTTGATCCAGATCAAAGGCCGATAACCCCCTGATCTGGTACCCCCAGAGGTATTAATTTGGTATGGGAACATGGATTACTTTGTGACCACAACATATTTAACGTGCCTCAGCCACCATTAGCAACACGGCGGTCTTTAGTCGAATACAAGCGCCGACCCAGCAACCATTAGAATTGCGAATACCGCCGAGAATAGTAAATAGATCAAATAAGTGAAAGTGAGAAGACACATTTGTTTTTAAAAAATGTACTTTAGTTTTGAAAGTAGTAACTTTTAAGGTTAATATTTCGAATAGGAAATCATAACAATTGTAAAGTGAGTTAGGAAAATTATAATGGTGAAATATAATACCTACTAACTACATTTTGTGTCACTACTTACACAGTGATCGTTCCAAATTAGGAATATATTATATTAAGTAAAAATTTAAGTATACAACACTTACCTTAAGGCTTGGACAAGTATAAGGTCTGTAAAATCGTGTAGTTCAACAAATGCATCAAGCACTTTAATGTTGAAGTCATTCCTGAAATAAAACAAGTGTGCTTTAAATTTTTCGCACATAATTAAAAAGGTTTAATAAAATTCACTACCACGATTTGCAAAAAATATTTTCTGCCATCGCTATGTTTTAAACAAGCACTAAACATTTAAAACTGGGTTTAATTTTGTTAATAAAAACCCCAGTTTATTATTTGATCTAAATTTATAAAAAAATACAAATATCAACTACCCCTCAACTTTCTAAACAAAATTGTTGAATAATAAATTGCTTAAAATTTTAAGCTTACTGCCACAGCAAAAAGTATCTAAATTACGTTCAATTTTAGCTTATATGGAAAAATAAAATAAGCATAATAATATATATAATTTTTTATGGTAAATTTCCCCACAAACCTTTCTCCTAGGTAATCTCCTATGGCAGTTTTGTTCAATCCTTCACCTTTATACAAAAATTGTGCTACGTCTTCAGGGGTATCTTTTAGTAAACCATGTTCGATTAAGTACTCAATACCCTAAAAATAAAGTTAAGCATGTTAACAACTAAGCACAAATTTTAATAGTAAAATAAATATATCCAAACAGGGATATAAAATAATAATGAATGGATTTTTTTTTACCTTTTTAGGATCCATATTAAATTTCTTTTTCCCTGTAGAAAGTTGTTTGGCTTTGGTATTACTTTTGCTGAAAAAGAGAAGATAAAGTCAAAATGAATATTTAAATGAAACACTAAATAAAAGTTAAGCAAATACTTAATTTTAATTCATGAACTTAGTTTACTTCATTAACCATACCATTATTTTTTTTTAGAAAAAATAAAAATAAAGATTTGATGGTTTTTGTAATTGCTTTTGCAGGAATTTTAAAAAATATAAAACAAATTTATACATTTTGAAACTGTAACAATAAAAAAAAAATTATGTTGACAACTCAAGCCAAAGCATTGGTTAAATAAAATAATACAATTTACATATATTGAAAACAGAGATATGTTAATAATGAGAATTTTTAGGTGGCAAGTACTTTATTGACAATCCGTTTTAGCTTGTATGTAAAACTTAAATAAGTAATAGTTAATTTAAAAAGTCTTATATGGGTTAGTTGTAAAAGCTTCTATCTTTTAATAAGTTAATACCTTAATAAGTTGGGTCTTCATATTTTAAATTAGTTAATTTTGTTGTCATAATGTATTTTTTATTTTGAGCTGGGCAAATGGAGATTATACCAACGAAACCTAGATGATATCAAATACATTTTTATAACAACTTTCAAAAAAGTTCACTTTTTTATATCATATTCATTCATAAATCGTTGTGAAAATGACACTTTACGTACTAACGTCACAGACAGTGCCGAAAGTACTACTTTCGGCACTAGTGCAGTAAATAAGAGTATCTGATTGGTAGAAAAACAAAATGATGTCATGAATATCTCCATGGAAACTAAATGATGTCATGAAACTCACTTATTTCTATTGGTTCATTACTTTTGCATTTTCTAATATCTCCGTGGAAACTACAAGTACTACAAAAATTATTAAAGGAAATTAAATAAGACAAAAGTAAGAACACAAATTTCACGCCAAACAATACTTTTTTGCACGTTATTATAAAAAAATATTGTAAGCAAGCACGCATGCCAAATAATACTTTATTAAGCCCTTGTCATTATTTCACTCGACCACTCGCTTAATAAAGTATTATTTTCGGGACTAGTTGCTTAAATAACTATTCCTACCCATCATCTTTATATAATTGTAAATATTATCAGAAACCAAACGTACCACTCATCTTGTGCTTCCAGCCTCTCCATCTCTGCTGTGACTTCTGTGATCTCATCTTTGAGTTGCTAAAACAGAAGAAAAGGACTATTAGCAACAAAACCAATATAAAGTAGGTACATTGATTTTTTAAAAAAAAGACAAAAAAACTCCTTAAATCATAACTAAGAACCACAGTCAAGTAATGAGGCCCCCACCTGAATGGGCACACAACACAACTTTTAAGTGCAACATAGTACATGGTGTCGGAATTTTGAAGCATATTTAATGTGCACTCCCTCTACACAGGGAATTATTCAACATATAGTTTGACTGCACAGACCGTTTATAGTTAACATACTGAAGGAAGAAATGGACAACTGAAACGGCCACGCCTACTGTGATGTCACAGTTGTTGTCTTATACATCACAAACAAACACCTGTATGCTAATTCGCCCAAATTAGAACAACCACACCTATGCGAAGTCACAGCTACATGACAGACATTGTAATTTTATCACACCAATAAACCATATTCTAATCGTCCATTGTTAATGGGATAATATAGTTTGAATATAATTTTGACAACATAGCAAATACTACAATTGGTACTGCTAGCGTATTATGGCCGGTGTCGATTTGGCGACTTTCCTTTTATAGCCAAGTAGCGAAAACGAACTTAAATTGGTAAACATTCCAGTTCAACTCAATAGATGTTTGCATCAATCTTGTTGCTATAGCAACCCTGTGTTTACTCTTTCACGAACGCCAAAGTCGCCAAATAGCATTCCGGCCATAATACGCTAGCTGTTCCACAATTTCTTTTTCACCAAACCTTAAAGAACTACAATTTTCAGCTCAAAAAAACTTATCTCACCTCTTCATCTTCTAAATCACTATCATCAAGTGGCTCTCGTTCATATCCAGGTACAATGCAACACATATGCATAATCAATCGCACATTGTGGTTGAACTCAAAAATATTTATTTTTAAATAGCCCTTTCTAAGTAGATTTTTTAAAAATATATTTTATTAAAAAATTAAGTTTATCTTGAAAACATTAAAATTTTGAATCTTAATAACAAACCTAAATCCTGAGCGCATACTATTTGTAAATGTTTTGTTTATTTATAAATATTTAGGGATGAACAACTGAATAAACAAAAGTACACTACATGGTTTAAAAATATTGGGGGAAAAATCTATAAAAAAAAGTTGAACATGAATAATTGGAAAAGCAGATGCAAAATAATGCCTTCAATTTTATGTCTAGACAATAGACTGGGTTTGTTTTATTTACTATAAGACAGCCCAACCTTCAAGCAAGGAATCTTATTCATAAAACACATGTTTCAATAAAGGTTCTGCGGTAGGTAATTTTCTAAGGCTTGATATAAAAAAAAAATTTAAGCCAAGATTTTTCTTTGATGTACAATTTTGAAACAATAAAAGAAGAAATTAAGTTCTTAGCCAGATTTTGAAAATTAGTTAAAAACACGATTTTTAAATTATAATCGTCCACGCGATACTATTGCAATGGCAAGACTGTAAACAAACTCATCCAGTATCGATATAAGCGTTGATTAAATTACAAATTATAAAAATTACGTATATTTGGAACGGGTTTTGTGGTTGTAGAGGGTATGAGGAAACGAAACTAGCAGACGACTATCATCAAAATAGATCCGTGTTTACTGACGTAGCAGCATCTTTCCTTCTCCCCCCCCCCTTCCTCCACCCTCACTCGCGTGTCAAACACACGGAAGGGGACAGCGACAAATTGTGACGAGTCTTGACGCAAACAGCGCATTCGGGATAATTGTGAAATAACGACGCGAAGATTCAAAATCTGGTGTAGCGATAGTATTGAAGTCCTATGATCCGATTCTAACCAACCCTTTCGCAACGGAAGATTGTTGCCGCGTAATGCGTCACACGGTTATAGCATTATCGAACCAAGGCCGGATTTCTAAATAGGCTAAGTAGGCTGTAGCCTAGAGCAGCGAGTTTTTTGGGGGCGGCAGATTTTACGACCAATTAGAGCAATATTCGGCATAAAAAAATTATTATAAAGATATGAATATTTTTAAGAAAGAAAACAAATAATTTACATTAATGCGTGAACCGTAAACGTTAATATAGTACTACTAATATTTCGTAACAAACATGTCACTGCGAGGGCAATTGCACCCCCTCCTCCCGGATTTCGAAGTTCAAAGAAAAATAGAACAGTTTTTAAAAAATTCACCTATTTCGCTTTCGATTGAGTGTGTAAAGGTACATACAGTGGGTAAAAAAAGTTTCCGTACGCATCCAGGATGCTTAAAAACACTTTGTTTCAAAGATTTTAAACCCTTTAAAAAATCAAAATCTACGGATTTAAAATAGTTTATTCGTCTACTTACTAAATTGCATTGTCGTTAAAAAAAACATTTTGGAATTTAACTTAAAAAATTTAAAAATCAAAATTTAACAATAAAAGAGATCAAAAAAAGTTTCCGTACGCTTTTAAAAAAACTAAATAATGATGTCATACAGACCAGTCCTGCAGTAAATTTTAGGTGTTGGAACCTAGTGATCTTCCTAAACTCAAATATACAGCAGTTTTATTGATCAGTTATATCCTTTTTAGTAAATTATGAAAGTTTCCAAAGATATTCGTGAATTAGTAATTACATCTCGAAATGAGGGTTTATCTCTCAGTAAAATGGCGAAAATTATCAAGAAACCGAAATCAACTGTTCAGTATATTGTTGAAAGGTATCGCTATCTCAGACATTTTGATAATCGACCTCGATCTGGACGGCCAACGAAGTTAGAACGGGTGCACAAAAGGTACATAATGCGACAAATTCAAGATAACCCTCGTCTAAGCGCACCTAAACTTAAGTAAGTTACAATATTGATGTTAAGCCTTAAACTGAAAGAAATGTGATAAAAGAAAGTGGTTATAATGGTCGGGTGGCCCGGAAGAAGCCCTTCATCAGTAAAGTGAACCAGAAGAAGCGGCTCCAGTTCGCTAAGCAGAACGTTACCAGGCCACTGGCGTCCTGGGAGACTGTTCTTATCAGTGACGAGTCGCAATTTAACATCCACGAATCCGACGGATGTGTTATGGTATGGCGAAAGCCAAATCAACAAATGAAATCAAAGAATTTGGTTGGCACTGTCAAACACGGTGGTAAAGGGATCATGGTATGGGGATGTATGAGCGCTGCTGGAGTCGGAAACTTGACCTTTATTGATGGAATCATGGACAAATACAAGTATCTAGACATTCTTAAGGAGAACGTTAAGCAAATCGCTTTTAAACTGAACCTGGGAGCTGGATTTATATTCCAACAGGACAGTGATCCTAAACATACGGCCAAAATTTGCAAGAAATAGTGCTTGTATCACCTCAAAGAACAGCTGCATAGCCCTCCCCAGAGTCCCGACTTGAACCCCATCGAACATTTGTGGTATATAATTGGTCGTAAACTGAAAGAATGTTCAATAAAGAACGTAAATGAGCTGGAAGATGTTATTCATGACATATGGAGCAAGATAACCCCAGAGACAACGAAAAAACTCGTCGGAGTGATGCCCACACGTTTGAAAGAGGTGATCAGAAACCAGGGTGGATCAACTGACCATTAAAGAAAATTTTACCTGAAAATAAAGATATAAATTTACAGATATTTAACATCGTACGGAAACTTTTTTTGTTAAATTTTTTGTTTCTTAAAACTCTTTTCAAATTCCTTGCCAAAGTATTGATGATTTCTTATTTTTACCTGTTCTAAGTTATTCATAATTAAGTTACCTATAAGAATATGTCGTTTGTTTAATTTTACAATTGCATTTTCTTTGTAAATAAAAGTGTTATTTACAAATGCCAACTGCGTACGGAAACTTTTTTTACCCACTGTAGGTGATTCTAATATGTTTATCTATTTTAAACAGCACATACCACCCTATTTTGCAGCTAACCAGCTACCTTTCCCCGAAGTGGGAGAATATTGTGACTTGGGCGGCAAATCAATCGTAGCCTATAATCGGCAAATACTTAAATCCGGCCCTGTATCGAACAGCAAATTTATGACATGCTAAGGTGTCATCCACACGTTTAGTGCTGTTCTATAAGTTCTTGTATCATTATCAACTAAGATAAAAATAACCCAAGATGGTTTGCAAAAAATCAGACTTTCATGGGTTTGCCGGTTGAACAGAAATCGATACATTCGTAGCGGTACGCTCTCGCACGAACTCAAATTTTAATTACACATGGTGATCAAAAATAATGATACCAGTTTAATATCATTTTTTGATCACCCTGTATTTTACGGATAATGACAGTAAATTTACAGATGTGGTTGTGTTGACTCTAAACTTGCCAGTATCTTAAATATTGACGAATGATCTGAACAAAACTCGGAAAGAGGAGCATGTTATTTTGAACTGAGGTCAGCAACGCAAAGTAGGGTAACGTTCCAAATATCATTAAAATATATTTTGTAATTGGTAGGAATAACATCGCATTATAGTTAAACTCATAGTTTCCTTGCATAGAAGCCACAACCATGGGCGGAGCTATAAAACGCGCGGAGAAATCATATAAAGACAAAATAAAACGGATGAAATTTTCTCTTCATCTGATTGGTCTGCGCGTTTTATAGCTCCGCCCATGGTCGTGGCTTTTGTGCAAGGAAACTATGAGTTTAACTATATTAGAACACGTTGCGTTATTTCGGAAGCTTTTTCCGAAAGAAAGTCATGAACCAGTTATTTTACTGTTTTTTTATGAATAAAAAGTGACATGATCCTGTTTTTGTGTACTGAATATACAGGATTGTAATAATTATATTATCTCAATATGGATACAACCCCTTAATTCCCTTCCACACACGTGACCACGGCCGTCGAATGGCAGAAAAGGAGCAAAGGGTGGGGGTGCGGCAGATGAATCAGTTACAATAAAGAAAAGTACGGCTCGATATTTTCCACATATTAATCAACACAAAAAAATGATAATAAATCCATTTAACTTTTTTAAGGAAATCCATTTAATATTTTTTGAAGAAATAGAGTTATTAATAAAAAGCGCATTAAAACCTCGACTTTTATAAAATTGCGGAAAAACTTAAGGAAATTCCTTAACGATGTTTCTTAAGTTATGAAATACGTTTTTTTTTTATTAATTTTGCTACCATTGACATCATAAAATAAGTTTCACTTATAGTTGAATTTTAACATTAATCTGCGTTATGTTATAAAAAAAATTAGGACCATAGTTCAAAATTACATGGTCCACTTCTGAGTTTTGCTCGGATCAGTAGCCAATACTCCGATACTTTAAATACAAAACCGGCAAACCTTGATTGCGTTGCTTAGACATTTATATCTTTAAAAAAAATTATTTTCCCCTTCACTTCAACAGACACTTTCCTATTCTAAAAAGAAAGAAAAAATTCCCAAATTCGGTTACAGAGAACATCTGTTCTTCAGAAAGAATTCATTCCACAGCCAAATATAAATGGCGCTTTTATGGCCTAGGAAAAAAGCGATTATTTTTGTTTTCTTGTGTGGCATCATCATGTGACAACAACAGCCGCGGTCACGAGCATAGTCACGAGACTTGAATAATGGAACAGAGAACCATCTCTTTTCATGAAACTAGAGTTGTGAAAACACCACATGACTCAATAAATTAAAGTAGGAAATTTTAACTAAAAAAAACCAAACCAGGAAAAGGCTTTCCATACCATTAAAGGGAACTGGTTAAAAAAATATTCTGTTTTTCTTTTAATGATGTTTTGTAGCTTTTGCATGATGTTTTTATTTTATAAAGTGTATTCAAACTGTATTCCATTAAGGTCGGTTGGCACGAAAATTTGTCACAAGAAAATGAGGTTTCAGCTAGAGTTTTGCAAATAAATATAATAAACAAAATATAAACGAAGACCATAGTACTGAACAATCTATGTAGGGAAAAAAACACGAACAGTGAATTTAAAAACCTTTCTTCGGAAATGAATGCGTTATTCACAAAGTCGTCGTTTATTGTTTATCATTTTTTGAAAAATCGCCAAGATATCATTTGACGTCAGTAGCTCTTTTCAGTGACGCAATTTTGCGCATTTTTTTATTGGAAGAATTACATATTCATAAAATTTTAAGCAGATAATCAGAAACTGCATCTTTCTAATCTACCAGAAATGCACATAAATTTTGCGTTTCATGCAGCTTGTCCAAATAAAAAAAATTAAATATAGTCTAGAACGTATAACAAAAATTAAAGTTAAAAAATGCCGCACAGATTAAAAAAAAACAGATAAGATAGCGGTATTTACTATGGATGCAAAACAATAGTAATAGAGCAAACAACAAAAACTACAGAAATAAAACACAACAAAAACTACAGAAATAAAACTTCAGGGATAACCATGTGTTCAATTCATATTTTGCAAAGTTCAACACAGTTTTCTTGCAACTAGTTAGTAAATTTCAATAGAATAAAAATTTATATCAGGGTTGGCATGATTTTTACCACCCCCTGGTAAACACGATGGTAAAAACCGGTATTTACCATCCTGGGAAAAACTCAATAATTGAAACAATTAATTACTAAATGTTATTTAATGGGAACAATTAAAATATTTTTAATTTTGATTTTAATAAATATTTATCATGGCCTTAATATTTTTAAAAATAGACAAATATTCGTTAGTTATTTTGCATCTATGGTAACATAAAATAATAATCATGTACTCTTGTTTATTATTATTTGAGCGTTCCCATCTGCATAAACATAAATAATTATTAAAATATTGTCTGTGGTTAATATTCATTACAATATTGTATAGGGTAAATAATTATTGAGTTATGTCTACTAAAATCTTTTTAAAAAAATCGAACGATTTTACTAGGCTTGGCAAACTACAATAGCTATAGTGGGGATGATAGGGAACAAAAAGCATGAGCTTAACAAGGGATCCTCCAGACAGTGGCATAATTGCAATCACAGCAAGAATACAAAAATTAGGATGTAAACGAAAGAGAAAAACTGATGTTCACTTTTATATAACTTTTTAATTAAAAGGAATTTCCTAGATAAGGTATATCCAAAAAAGAATGGTATGTTCTTGTTCTTTTTCTGAAAGAAATAGGCATTTCCCAGTTTCTCCCGGTATTTACCAGTTTTTCCCAATGTGATGGGAAATATTAGTTTCGGACGGGAAAAACCCAACCCTGATTTATATACTTTACAAAAAATATATATTCCAATTCTAAATGGCTGATAGCAAAAGTGCAAGTAGAGGTACTTAAATTAATTACAACACTACAAATTGTTTTGAAGAAAATTATATGCAATAAACTAATTGCCCATTATTTAACATGACCTAGCATTCCAATATTCATAAGAGTAAAATTAAATTCAGCCAATTTTAAATAAATACATGGATTTGATTTTATATTTTTAAAAGTATTAAAAAGTTGAGTACCAAGTCTCTTTCTGGCAAATATGCTAATGAAGTTTCATTAATAAGGTTGACAAGTGCTGCATTTGTAGGAAGAAAGTAGACTGGTTTCACTACTACTACTTTTCATGCTCAGATAACAGCGGAAAAAGTCAAGAAAAATTACTGCAGTAAGTGTGTTTTGAAACAATGTAAAGTGACACAATAACATTTTGAAAATAAATTAAAAAGCTTGTAAGCAGACAAACCAACAAAATGCAAACTAAAATGAGGGAGTTTTCCCTAATTAAAAGGCCGTAGGCTAAATTTTGCAGACGGCCTTGCATCAGTGGCGGCTTATGGTCAAAAATGTTGGTGATGCCAGGACAACGCAACCATGAACGGATTTGGGATTTTGCTTTTTCGGAATATTTAAGTACAGCCCGGCTGTACGCCACGAGCCGCCACTGCCTTGCATAGAACTAGGATATCTTTACTTAAAAAAAGGCTTCTATTAACCGAGTTGTTTTTTTTTAGAAAACGATTAATCCCTTTTAACAAAAATCTAGAGTTGAGTAAACGTCACAATAGAGCTACATGAGGCTATAGACGACGGGTGTCATAAATTAAACCACAGTCAAGTGACTAGTCGACACCTGAAAAGGTACCCAGGTTTTAAGGACAACATTGTACGCAGTACCAGGAGCATATTTAATGTGCATTCCCTCTATACTGGGTATTATTCATCACACTTTTTGGCTGCACAAACCGTTTATAGGTTGGCAGTTATTTGGCACGTGGGATCTTTCGCAAGAGCCTTGCTGACTGGGCTCCCCAGACCACTTACGAAACCTTAAAGTTTGAGAATGTTTTGAAAAGCACCCTAAAACCGAATCCATAGTCATCAACTTCAATATAAAAGTCTATTACACAATTTCCACATAAAACATAATAAAAGTGCAATTAAGACTCACCTGAATTTCTCTAAGTAGCTCCTCTTTTCTCCGCCTAATATCCGCTAGAAGTTGCTGTTCTTCTGGGGTTAGGTCTGCAAAGAAGAAGAAATTAATTAACACAAAAATAATTAAGTTTAATTTTATTTTAAAAAAAAGGGTACATTAAACCCTTTGAGGGATAGGCAAATTGGCTTAATTGAAAGCTTATTTTCACTGCATAAGATTAAAATTTAATTAACTGAAAATTTAATTTTTTAAATTGTATTCTTGTAGAAGATGATTATTAATTAATCATCCATTCTTTTAATTTTAAAATTCAGTTCAGTAAAATTGTAATTATAATAATATAAGAAAGAGTGTGTCTGTGGATCGTAAAAGACCTACTTATACTGCCCTCAGAAATTCGAAATTTTTAAGATAGATTCCCTTTAATACCAACGTGTGCACCTGAGGCTGAATTTTTTAAAATATTTTTTCTATTTTTTGAGAAAATTAGAATTTTCTGAAAAAATACACCACTTTCGCTCAAATCCGATCATTTTTTCCTTTTCGTGTTGCCATTCGACAGAAGAAATTAAAATGAACACAAAATTAATTAAAATTGAAATTGCTTTTATTTCCTGCCATTACCTTCAGAAACTACATTAATGATTTGAAAAATAATTAAACGTGCCAATGAGCTGTTTAAAAAAAAAACAGAATGGTGGTTTTGACGTGAAATACCATTGTCATACAGTTAGGGTTTATTTTTGTGATACGAGGATGTGCATTTTATAGTTATGTATTTTTATTTTGGAATTTTAAAGCAATATATAAGTAACAGGATTTTATTCTTTATAATGAACGGGAACAAAGGCAAAGCTTATTATCTTATAGCAAATTAAATGACACATATACTTGGATCGATTTGATATTCTTTTAGTCCGTGCCAAGAACTGGTATTTATTTGCTAGTAATTTATATTTTTTTAAAAATTATGTGTGTTGCTGGAAAACTTGAAAACTAGGCGACTTGTTTAAATGTTTGTATTCGTTGGAGGGTTAACTCAATCAGGGTTCCCACTTGTATATTTCCTTCAAACCTAGAGCTTTTTAGGGCCAACTGCCCAAATGTAAACATTTTGGGCTAAATAAGGGTATTATTGAAGATGCAATTTTTTGCATAGATGTAACTTAAAATTCCAACCAAGTAATACCAGTATATTTTCCGCCAATGGCCCTATTAACTGTGCCATCGACTTCATATGGGTAGGAAAGAGGTGTTTCACTTCCCAAAAACTGCTCAATTTCCACATTATGCTTATCAATCATTGTGTTAAATATGCGTCAACAAATACATACAACAACAAAATTCCCTAAAATTAGAGGAAATTTAGGGCTATTTTGGGGTTTTTGAGAAAAATAAGGGTCTTTTTAAGTGTTATAACCCTGCGTTGCGGAATTGATTGTTGACCTGTGTAGAGGATGCTGTCTTTTCCTGAAAGTAGGTAGGTTTGAACTATCGTCGCACTAGAACTACACGAGGGCTATAGGTGACGGACGTCATAAATTGGAACCACAGTCAAGTGACAAGCCGCCACCTGAGTAGGTACCCAACACAACCATTAAGGACGACATCGTACACAGCGTTGGGACTTTGGAGCATATTTAACGTGCACTTCCACTATTAATCGGACATCTTTTACTGCACGGGCCGTTTACAGATCCTGTTTTTTAGGCTATGCTCGGACCCAAACCTGGGACTTTTCGCATGCAAGACGAACGCCATAACCGACTGGGCTCCCAACCCTCTGTTTCTGCCACTCCACTGTTATGTAACCACATAATCAGTATGAATAAATATTGTGTTTATGACAGTTGGGTTATATTGCATTTTCTTAAATAAAATGAACCACCAATCGCACATCACAACAACATGTCAATTCAAAACCAAATAAAAAGTACTCAAGGTAAGATGCGCCAGCTAGTAAACAGTTGTTGTTTGAAATGTTGGTATTAATACCAACATTTCAAACAACTGTAAGGAAGAGCCAAAAATATATATGCATGTCAGGATTCCGTTTAAAAAAACATGTAGACAAATCATGGAATTTTAAAGTCACTTTTAGGGAAATATAGCACAACTTTGAAAATTTTTGTATTCTTATTTTGGTTAACACCTTTGTTTATTTCAAGAAAATATAGGTAAATAATATTGTATAAGCAATTATAAGCATTTAGGTAAACCAAAATGTACAATTTATAATATTTATATAGAGAAAGCAAACAAGCATGCCATAAAACGGATACCGTTTAAGACCTATGTTAAAAGTAGGTTACGTTATCGATTCATTCTCTTTTCAAAATATAAATTATACAAGTTTGTAAATAATTTCAATATATAACATTAGATCCGATTAGTATGAATTATTAAATATTAATAAACAAATGGTATTCATTCAAAAGCTATACGATTAATAAACATTTTAAGTCACAATAGCCTCAAGGTAAAATGTAAACAAACCGTTACACAACTTCTCGCGACAGTCAAGGTCGGTAAGTAATTTTCGGACTAACTCGTGAACAAATTTACTAATTAACCAAATATTTAATTACATAAATAAAACTATATTTACCTGTATCCGGTTGTACACCCATGAGTCCAAAAGCGCAAAGACCCACTAAACTTTTACGGTGACCTCATATAGGATTTCAGAAACACCAAACACGTCATTCCCAAATTTAAAATCCGTATCGCCCCAGTTGCGCCGGAATAGAACACAAAAGAATTTATTGGGATTTATTCCAAAGGGGATTTTATCGGTTTAAATGTTCGAATCTGTTGTTATCTGCTGCCCACAACAACACTAGCGTGATTCCAGTGAATAGTTTGTTAAAAGGAACAACACAGCTGAGAAGGAGAATGCCAACAATCAAAACATCTTTCCGAATCCGTTTGAAACTGGGGGTTGCTGGAATGGATGGGCAGTGCGCCAAGTCGCAAATCGCGCCAATTTAAAAGTCGGGTTTTTTTAATGTTTATAAAATTATAAAGATTTTGATTTTAGTTTAAAATATTATTTAAAATTAATTTAAAATATAAATTAGATTATTATTTAAAACAGAAAAACTGTCTTGCAATTATTTTAAAAAACTCCTTCAAAAAAAAAACATTAACTGAAGTCAAAGAGAACTAAATAATAAAAAAATCCAAATAAATGTTTATTTTTATTAATTTATGTTTATAAAATGCATTTTAAAAATTATATACCAAAAATTATATACCAATAAAAAATTATATACCAATTAGAACAAAACAGACATTATATATAGTTTTCATTGTAGTAAGAAAAAAAACTTAAACAGTAATACTTAATACTAGTTGTAAAATTTGCATTGACGATATCGCATAAAGATCGTTAAATATTACATTATGGGAACCTTTCTCAAAGAATTTCGAAAACAAAGTGCGCGCGCAAACGCAACCTTGTTGGAATGAAAACAAGAAAAATACTTAATAAAAAAAAACTTATGTCTATTGACGAAGAAATAGGGCGATTGAACAGTAGATAATTAAACCGTAAATTTGGACAATAAAAAAAATCATTCAATAAAAAAATTTTACTTTGAAACTTTTTTTCTATTGTTTTTCTTAAGAAATTACTTTCAGAAAGGAGATAAAATTAACCTTTGTTACTTGATGGCAGTTTATCATTTATTTTTTTGTAAATTTAATAATAGCAATTGTTACAAAATTAAAATTATGTTATGGGCATGTTTCAGGTCTTGAGGGGAAACAGAAATGCTGATTGAAAAAAAAATTCTCGATCTGCGATTGATTAGTGAATTAATGTCATGTGAAAACAGAGCACGAATCGGTACGCCGGTCGAAGAAACAGCAGGAATGAAAGCTGAAAATATCTACGTCACCTAAAACAAGCCCATTAGGATTTTTTTATCACAAATTTAGATCGGTTATTCAACAAAGGTTCGTTCAAATATTTAACTTTGAGGGGTCGCCAAAAGGTCGCCGACTTGGTGCTTCCTGTCCCACAAACGGAACTGAGAGTTCGTATACCATTGATTGCGCAACGGTGACTGTTTCCGACCTGGAAGGAAATTTACTCTCTTATCTCTAAACATCGGATAATGCTAATAACAAGGGGACCCACCAAGAAACAGAGGTAAAAACAAGTAGGTTTGTAACAAAATCTGTCGCTTAACCGGCTTCCACACAACAGTTGTGTTTAACAGGTAAAAAGGCGACAAACAAAGCATGAATCTAAACATTTACAGCTAATTGGCTAGTTCATTATTTTATTCGAATATGAATTAATACTTATCGTTGCAAAATTTATTTCAGGATAATAAGACTTGTGAAGAACGGCTAAGTGACATTTTTGAAAAATTTGATTTGTTCAATGAACAGAGTATTTTTCTTAAGAGACAAACCCCTTTTCATAAACTTGTTTAGGTATTTTTTTACTTTGAAGAACCGTTTTACAAATCTGGCAAAAATTAAATCGTATTTTTAAGTCACAATTTAAATATGTATATTCCTCGCTTTTAAATAAAGGAAAATATTTCATATCAACATACGAAGAATCTCGTAGTGAAATATATTTGACGTCATTTCAAACGGATCGATGTCGCAAAAATAAATTTATTTTAATTTATTGTCTAAAAGAATTAAAGTTTCTCGAGCGATTGTTGAGAATGGTAATGGTGATTTGATTCTAATAAAAATGGCTTCCTATGCTTTTTGATTGAGCATTCAATTTTGCAGTTTTTTACATAATTGAAGTACTTTGAATTCTTTTCTGAAATTTTCAATGTCTACTCATTTCGATGCACTGAATTTTTTGACGTATCACACTTGTCCGTAGCATTTGTAGTTTAGGCTATGAAAGTGGTGACGAACAGACGGACTGAACGATTATAATACCTTCCATTTTTTACGTTATAAATGTAGTGTGGAAGCTAAAAAAGTTAAAATAGTGACCAGTTGAAAAAATAAAAGTGACCCAAAAAGTGGCTAAAGTAAGAACTCGTACAACAAAATCAAAATCTATATATTATTGTCTGAACTATAATGACAAGAAAATAAAAGTTTATAAATTTTATCAAGTCAGAAAATTGGGAAATGAATAATCAAAATGATTTTCCTTCTTGAAAACCACATAAAGGAAAACAATGGAACTAGCACCCAAAACAAATAAAATGAACTGATAAGTGATTAAACACATAATATAGTTATAATTAACAATTAAAGCAAAACAAGGATTGCCTCTAAAACAGTTATAAACAAATAATAAATTATGATAATGACTATTAATGTCAAATTCGTCGCTTGGGGAAATCATGACAAGAAAAATTAAATAAAATTGTATACATATTTTATCACGTTAGAAATAATTGTGGCAGGAAATCAAAAATGTATTCGTATTTCTAATTTAAAACCACGTAAAGTTAACACGGGAAAGAATGAAACTATCACCTAATCCTAAAACAAATAAAATAAACTTAACTTTGATTAAAGATAGCTATATATAGTTAAAATTTCCCAAAAATTGCCTGAAACAAACAGTTATAACCCCAACCGTTTTAAACTGTAAATTTTTAACTGCGTTCCGCCTTCCTTTTTCCCATCGGAACTATATCCAAACAAGAAAAGCTAAGCCAAATCTCTTTTTCCAAGCAGCCTTATCACAAAGGGGTGGATAAACTAGACAGCAGGGACAGTCGTTGTGTGCATACCAATTAAAAGCCCATAGGAAATTAACGCATGTGAAAAATAACTGCATGATCTCGTTTCACCAGTTAATCTTTAATGGATTATGGTTACTTTAAATTACGAATTCTTTTCTGAAATTTTCAATGTATTCTAATTTCGAAGCGCTGACGTATCACACTTATCCGTAGTATTTGTAGTTTGGGCTATGAAAGTGGGTGACGGACGGACAGACAGACGGACTGAACGATTATATATAATACTTTCCACTTTTTACGTTATAAACGTAGTGTGGAAACTAAAAGGAATTAAAAATAAGTTAAGCAGGCACTTATTTAAAATATTATTAGAAAGAATGTATAGAATTTTTTTTATTGTTATTGATTAGTCTTTTTTTAAAAAGTTAGGTTCGTTACAGAATCTGCCACTTAAACCGCTTCCACACAACATTTGTGCTCAACAGGAAACAAACTATAGTTTGTTCCTGTAACTCCTTATTTATACACCACAGTCCACAGAATGTCGTCATAATTTAGAACCACAGTCATCCGAGTGGCACCAAACGCAGCTTTTAAGGGCGACATCGACGCAGCGTTGGGACTTTATAAGTTTATAGCTTATTTCACGTGCAATCCCTCTACACGGAGTATTATTCGTCAGACTTTTTGCTACACAGACCGTTTTTAGGCCTGGCATGTATTTATTCTGGCAATCCCCGGGCCCGAACCTGGGACCTTCCGCATGCAAGACAAGCGCATTATTATAATTTATGTAGAAATATTGTTGCACTAGAGCTTTGCCGGCGGTTCCCGTGATTTCAAACGTCGCTTTATTGACATAGAAAAGAACGAGAACAACAAACCACTGTTTTCTGAACTAAACCACTGGTTCTTTAGTCCTCCGAAATGTATGGGAAACATCACAACCAGACCCCAGGCTACGACGGAAGCAATTACTCACAAAAGTGTTCTCATCAAGAGTCGTTGGCGCTGCGATTCGCAAGCACGCAACACCATTACAAAAAGTAGGGGGGGGGGGGGAGACTGATTATCTATATAAAAGTACCCCAGCACAAATCTAATATTCAGCACAAAATACGTCCGGTTGGTTAATTCGAGGCGGAATGGGTTCGAAATGTGGGTCGGAGGAAAGTAATTTTGGGCGGGAAAAATCGCGCATGTAAAATTTTTGATTATGTGTAGTTTCATGTGGAATTGTATCCATTATGTGTAAATGGGAATGTTTCAGATGATGTAACGCTCTTGATTTCATTTTATTCCGTACTGCGATTTTATGGATTGCTTCGGTTTCACTCTCAAAATAACCGATATGGATAAAAAGAAACGTTTCTTTCTTTGCAAGCTTTCTTTAACAAATGCTTTGAACAGCCAACAGTACAGCAAGAAGTTGGCATTTAAAAAAATTTAATAAGTAAAATATTAGAAAACTCAATTTTGAATACCAAAACAAAAGTAATTCCAAACAAATGAAAACAAACAGTTGGAGCTGTTGCCATCCACGACGTGAAACAATTAATCCCATTGAGGAAGAGCATATTTTTAATATTATCACTGTAACAAATGCCCAACTTCAGTTTATAAATATAAAATTGCTCGTGCTAATTGGTGAGGAATTTCAAGCCAAGCTCGTTTTCACATATATACAAAAAATAGTCAATAGATTTAGCAACTTAAATTCCAATAAATTAATAATCTAGCAATTTGGAATCCATAAAAAATATTGGGAATAACAAAAATATTGGGTGCTTTTTATTCAACACATTATTAAGATTAACATGCACAAGTGGAGGCTTAGTTGGGATTATTATGATCAGTATATTTAAAAATATATATTTATATCGAGTTTTTTGTGTGCATATTTTTTATGAGGAGCCTTAATTGCAACAAAAAAAACAGCGTAGTATGTTTACAGCACAGTTCTGTAGTAGTTATTCTGAATTTGATTTTATGGTAATTTTTGAGAATCATAACCACCTTTCATATTTTGTGAAACAATTTATTATTTAAAATAAGAAATTTAGTAAATCCAAGGTTTTTCTTCTGGAAAGAATAACATTTGGTTTAAACCATGGTTAAAACCAAATAGTTTAAACCGACAAACCATACCAGTTTGTTCTGTGTAAGTTTCCTTTTAGGGTGAACCCTTGTACAGATTGGTTTGCTTACACATCTTTAGACATTTTTTTTGTATTCATATTAACTGAAGGGAAAATGTATCTTAATTCTATATGTTACATATTACTTCTTTCTCATTTAATATTTATCTTGATTGTAAAAACTGAAACTTGCTACATAAAAAATACTATTACTAAATAAAAATTACTATTTTGGACAAACAACAAATAAAAACACGTCACGAAGGTCACACATAGAATCCAGAAGAGGACAAATGTCCAATTACCGCAGCATTGCGGTTTCGTATCTAGGGTTCACCAGAACTTCCAATACCGCATAGTTACCGAGAAGTTAATAATAATAGGCACACACATATTTAAAAAATATATTCCCGCTAAGCAAACTGGGTTAAGCCAACGGGCTGAGTAACCAGTTTGATTGCCGAATTTATTGCTCAGTTCCGCACGTTTTGACGCATTCCTGGTCATTAATGCTACGCTTCTTCGTCGAATTCCTATAACCTTAAGATGAACCTGGGTTTGTTTGATATGGAAATATATCTACAAGGATTTCATGTAGCAAATATGGTATTCGACTTCACGACGGAATTATAAGAGTTATTGGTAGTATATAATTTGTTTTTGTGACGATTTTGTTAGAATACCAATTGCAGCAATACAAATTGTAATAAAATAAGTTACAGCTTTGCTCTCTTGCATTCCAAAATGGGACATAAGCTATGTTAATAGCTAAAATATAGTGTTCCTCGACATCATATATTGTGAAATAGTATACATTCCCAGTGCCCGACTAGCAAATAGGTCCGAGAAGCCCGGTCAATAGTCCGGGCTCCCCTTTTAACTTTTAAGGGTTCCCAATATCAGGTTAAAGCAATTTATTTTTTAGATATATATCAACACTAAAACACGAGGGGTTTTAGTTTTTTCGAATTAAGTCGATAAATCCACACCCACAACCATCTTGAAATTGCACCAACGCCAAACATCACTCTAACCATAGATATCATAGTTAAAGTATTAGATTGGCAGATCACGTGACCTCCAATGCTAACGACGGGACGCGCATGGAGGCCAAATAAGAGGGCAAAATGTCCAGTGTTGCAGCCACTTTAAGGAGAAAAATACAACGAAAAAATACCATTTAATTCTGAAATTACAAAAAAAATACTAGAAAAGGATTTAATGTCACTAAAAAGATTCCAAAATGCAGCTAGTATTTTTTTGTAATTTTAGAATTAAATGGTATTTTTTCGTTGTATTTTTCTCCTTAAAGTGGCTGCAACACTGGCCATTTTGCCCTTTTATTTGGCCTCCATGCGCGTACCGTTGTTAGCATTGGAGGTCACGTGGTCTGCCAATCTAATACTTTAACTATGATATCTATGGCTCTAACACTGAACGACCTTATGAACGCTGTGGTTAGGTTTTCTACATTTACCTATTTATTGCACTTGGCAACAAAATCATTCAACCAAACTTGTCTTCGGAGAGTATTTAAAAAAAATGCTGAAAACGGTTGCTGTGCGCATGGTCATTGGTCCTTAAAAAGTTAACAGAATTTCAATGCATAGTTATTCTAGACTATTTTAAATAGATCTAAAACTATTCAACCTAGTGGACAAAAACACAAATTTATCTGATTCGCTAGCGTCATCATGACATGCTCTTAAACTAACCCAATGACCTCACCTTACGTCATTTTAATTATGGAAAATAACAAGAAAAAAAACTATTCCGGAAACATCTCTTTGTTGGGAGGAGATAGAAACAAAAGAGTCGCCATAGGAAGTTCGTTAGCGATTGCAGTGGTCCATTCTGTAACAACAATAAATGAGAAAAAAAGGCAGTTTGATCTCGTTAGCAAAAGCCCAATGTATTCGGTGCCCTCTTGCGTAAGGTCTTACGAAAATGCACACAAATGGGCTGTGAAAGAGAGGGTCTTTTGACAGGTTCGTAAAAAAGGTAGGTCTTGATAATGATATTGCGTTACGTTATCAGGGTTCGTACTCTATGATAGTGAAATTCAGAGTTTTTCAGGATGCAGCGATGTAATTCAGAGTATCGCAATGATTGATATGTGTGTTATTATTGTATTGGTCTAGTGACTTAGACGAGAATGACAAACAGTGTGTAAATGTGTGGAAATTTGAGGCTTCGGTGTAAAAGCCAAACCTCTTTTTTGGGGGGGAAAATCCCCTTTTCTGGCGATTTTTAAATTTCCGTGACCTTTGTTCTAATTTCATGACTTGGTAGACATCCTGATAAAGTACAGGAGAAAACCAAATGAGAAAGGAGAAAAACGATTCATGTTAATTTTTTCAGGAGAGGGGGGAATATATCAGGAGATGATACATAAATTTCAGGAGTTATAGGGCCCTTAAAAAATAAAATTCAGGAAATTTTCAGGAATTTTAGGAGGCGTACGAACCCTGGTTATAGAGTTTTGTTTTTGTTTGGGACGTCATATAGTTAAAAGTTCTTATATATGCAACTCAGACCGCAACAGGAAATTTGAAGAAAAAAACTGATTAATTTTGATGGATATTCAAGATAAACAAAAAAATTTTAAGTTTAAATGTTTGGCTCACATCAAATGAGAGCTACGAGTCTATCCTGAAAAACAAACATTATCCTGAATTTTGAAGTATTGTCAAGTCACAAAGTCACCACGTGAGCTATCATCCAATACAAAAAAATAAAAAAATTGAAACAATATATAAAATCACCATCCTGGCTTTAATTTAACCCTTTCAGTACACAATTTGGCATCATCATTTTAGAATTTTTTTTTCTGATCGTCTATAGCCATTTATGATATCAAAAAGCACATCATTCGATTCTTCAAACTTTTTTCTATTAGAAAATATTTTCTATTAATCCCAATAGATGTCAGCCCTATTATTTTTTAAAAATTATGATCAGAAACATGATGATGCCAAATGGCATCACTGGGACTGAAAGGGTTATAGAGAAAAAAATTACAACGGCAGTAAACTAGAGTTCGGTTAGTGGTGTAAGGGCAAATAACTAAGTTATCGTTTTGACAAATTGGCCAAAGACCAGTTAGATTGAGACAAACTTTTTCTTCGAACCGAGAAGTCGAAGAGAAAATACAGAAAAGGGATCAAGGTTAGTTGGTTGGTGGCAGAAGAGCAGCCCGCCAAGAAGGGATCAACGAGTAAGCTATTCTCTTATTTTGCATCAGTTAACAATGGCCGTCAGTGGATAAACTTAAGAACTGTGACGTATATAACCTTTTTTTTATTTTTAGGATGGGAGCAAAAAGACCTATCCTGTTTAATTATTTTAGCACATTTATTCATAATAATTATTAGCTTCCACACTACGTTTATAACGTAAAAAGTGGAAGGTATTATAATCGTTCAGTCCGTCTGTCTGTCCGTCGCCCACTTTCATAGCCCAAACTACAAATGCTACAGACAAGTGTGATACGTCAAAAAATTCAGCGCATCGAAATTAGAAGACATTGAAAATCTCAGAAAAAAATTCGAATTCGAAGTACTTTAATTATTTAAAAAACTGCAAAATTCAATGCTCATTTAAAAAGAATAAGGAGCCATTTTTATTAGAATTAAATCACCATTGCCATTCGCAACAATCACTCGAGAAACTTTTCTTTTAAAAAATAAATTTTAAAAAAAATATTTTTGCGATATCAATTAGTTTGAAATGACGTCAAATATATTTCACTAAGGATATTCTTTGTATGTTGATATGAAATGTTTCGGTTCTATTTAAAAGAGAGGAATATTATTACTTATTTATTCTCTGAAATATAAATTAATTTTTGCAAACAATAATAATTATTGATTAAATAATTATTAATTTTTTGAAATAAAATAAATGAAACGAGCCAAATTTAGCATGTTAATGTTTATAATATAATTAATATTGCGTTTGGCGACTTTTTTCCTGTTGAACACAAATATTGTGTGGAAGCGGGTTGAGTGACAGATTCTGTTACAAACCTACTTGGTTATTTTGATAATTAATCAAAATCTATTAACGATTGAAAAATCTATTATACATAAATTGAAATTTTGTTTATCGAAAGATAATTTCTCGAGATGATGGGGGAAGCCCCCTTTCCCCCCACTTTAAGAATGACAGCTAAAGTATATGTTATTTCTCCTTTTTACAAGCAATTTATAAATATCTATTAATTATTGAAACTACAATCAGTTTAAGACAGAACTCAACGCAGGAAGGAACGCATAAGAAAACTTTGGTTTTAAGTAACTCTGCCACACAGAATGCGTAAAATAGAGGATTAGGTTGAATTATCGTCGCACTAGAGCTACTCGAGGGGTATTGACGACGGGCGTCAAAATTTAGAACCCCAGTTAAGTGATGAGCCGACACCTGAGTGGGCACCCAACGCAACTTTTCAGGACAACTTCATACGCGCCGTCGGAACTTGGGAGGATATTTAAAAAGCATTCCCCTCTACACGGGGTCTTTTTCGTCGGACTTTTCGGCTTCACAGACCGCTTATAGTTCGGCAATTATTTGGTTTAGTTTAGTTTGAATTATCGTCGCACTTGAGCTACACGAGTGCTATTGGCGACGGGCGTCGTATTTTCGAACCAGAGTCAAGTGACGAGCCGACACCTGAGTAGACACCCAACGCAACCGTTAAGGGCGACATCGTACGCAGCGTTGGGACTTTGAAGGATATTTAACGTGCACTCCCTCTACACGGGGTATTATTCGTCGGACATTTTGGCTGCACGGGCCGTTTATAGGTCGGCAGTTATTTTGGCGATGCCCGAACCTGGGACCTTTCGCATGCTAGGCGGATGCCTAACCGACTGGGCTCCCCAGCCCCCCGGCAATTATTTGGAAGTGCCCGGGACCTTTGACATGCAAGACAAACGACTAACCGACAGAGCTAACCAGCCAGCCCGTGGAAAATAGTAGAATTAGGTTGAATTACATGATCTTGAAACAACTTCAAAACACAAGAACCATTAAACAAACACTACTCACAGTGGACCAGGGGCCCTGGTATGGCCTCGACAATGATATAATCCGGGAACATGAAGTTGAGCATGACATCGCAGAAGGCCTTCTCGCCTCCGCACAGCATCTCGACGGGCATTTTGGCGCGGGGACGGACGGACAGACCACCTCTCATCGCTGTCTGTCCCTCCTTCTGACTGCCTAATTGGCCCCGGCCACATTGTTTCCCGTGCGAAACGGACACGCATCGGCGGTTCGGACATCCCCCCTCCCTTTGTGTGGTAGAACACAAGACTCTTGTTTTCGTTATTAGTGGTGCAACAGTGAATGGTTTCTAGTCGAGAGCAGGTTTATGATATTGAGGTTATTTTGGGGTTATAGCACGGCCTACTCAACTACTAAGGCCGAAGAAGCTTTCCCAAACAAGCTCGGGGACGGAAATTTTGACGTCATAGTTCCGAGTGACGTTGTTCCGAAGATGAAGACAACCTGTCTCGAAACCTGTTCGGAACCACTCGTTCACGGCTGTCCACAGTTTTATGGTTCCGAATGCGTCCGAACTAGTTTCTCGATCTTCGGCACTGGGAACAGTGACATCAAAATTTCCGTCTACGCTCATGTTTGGGAGAGCTCAATTCAATTAAATGGGAATAATAGTTCCGCCTGATCAAAATAGTTAAAGCCTAAACGGTTGTTCTGGGGTCTTTTAGATGACAAAACCTCCTGTGTAAATCAGAATTAAATACCTAATAATTAATTTGTAAAATACAGTGTTTAATATTTTACTCATAAGTACCGATCCCCTAAACATCAGGGTTATTTCAAATGCAAAAATTCTCATTTCTTCCTTTTCTTATAACAGATGATAATAAACGAACTGTTATTTCTGTACCATCGTTCTCTTCTTCATCTGGAAGAGTTACGCCGTTGCATTGGTAATTGTCTTTATATATACTAACTACTGTTGAAGTTTTTACAGCGGGAGTTTTTCACGTCGCCGCGACAGTTGACTGATTGTCTTCTCTGACCAAACAAACGTGACAATAAGCCGGTTTCACACCACACACAGCTGGCCAGACAGAACAGAACCGCACGGATATCTGCCGCTCGTGTGAATCCGACATGGCTCAAGAGCGACGATACCGTATTTTTAACCCCTTCGTTGCCATCAATCATGCTTAAAGACACATGCGAAGATTAAAAGGTGCGCATAAATGTTGCAAAACTTTGTTTCTTTTTGATTATTATTGGTCAAGTTGAAGACGCAACAGATTTATTATTTTACTTTCTAATCTTAAGTATTGGCCCAAACGCTACAGAAACGGAGACAGACACAGCCTCGTGAGCAGTACGCTCGGGCAGACTAACATTTTCAATCCAAAGTATTAAGGGAATTCGGTAACGGTTTTAATGGTTATCAATAAATAATTTGGAGAAGACAAACAGAATGGATATCAATTCATTATTTGTGTATTCCTTCAAATTATTGGTTCATTCTTAAATAAATCAATAATTTGAAGAAAGGCCAAATTAAATAAATAAATGTTCAGAACAAATAATTAGATTTTTGCTAAACATTTATTTTTAGCAAGAGATACTTCATACTCAACTTGACAATCAATCCACCTTTACTGTGCAAGCCTTGCATAACAAATATTCACTTTCCCAAGGAATCATCTCCCAGAATGCCTCGAAAATCATTTTTATTCTGAACATGAAACAGTCGTGAATTTCACCCCGAGGGGCGCCATTTTTTGTGCTTCTGGTCATTCCGGAGGCTGTTCCACCAGAGACATTCGAAGATTCGAAGGAAGATGTCGAAAGATCTTCTCATGAGCAATGAAGAGCGTTCTTTAATGGGTTGTGGGTGTTTCCGAAACCATTGGAAATGGCGTACTTTAAACATTGTAATGGCAGGTTAGGTCGATGCTCTTCATTATCTATCCGTGATGTTCCGAACGTGATTTGAGGGGTGTTGGTTTGAGCCCGGTGGGTGAGGCGACACTTTTATATGAGTATGTTTTACAGCAACAATGGCGTAATCCGATTCGACTTGGTCCATTTTTGCTCTTTAGAGCTCGAATACAAAAGCTTACAGTGTAGTTAAGGGGGAATGGGCGCGCTGGACCGGGGGTCTCCAAAGCAAAGTGCATCGGTGTTAATCCTATGGGGAAAAATCTTTTCTCTGCCACATTTCTCCGGCTGTATTGAATATTTTTACAAGCGGATTTTTTAAAATAATAAATGACTTACAGGTCCCGACCTTCCCACTTTTTGAAATTGGTTCGAATAATTGTTTAATTTTCAATAAATAATTTTACACAAAATATTCGAAGCAATTTCAAAAAGTGAGGAACATATTGAGACCTGTAAGTTATCTACATTTATTATTTAAAAAAAAACCATTTGTAAAAATATTCAATACAGCCGGAGAAATGTGGCAAAGAAAATAGTTTTTTCGCCATTGGATTAACACTGAGGCCCTTGAGTTTGGAGACCCGCGGTCCAGCGCGCCCATTTCCCCTTTAAGACTTTTTCAGACTAAAAGTGGGTCAATGGGAATTTGAACACTCCAAGAAAGGTTGTTCATGTAACACAACCAATCCATAAAAAAGTGATAGAGTTCCAGTTAACCCCTATACTAAAAATATACCCCCAAGACATATGAAAATTTAAGTATACACTATGCAACGCTGTAGTTCAATTTAAATATGTTAGTTGTCAAAATGGTTACTCTGACGTTAACCTTGTCAATTCAGACAGGGGTTGAAAATAAAGAGTCAAGCCCATGTTCATTAAGATTTATCCCAATTTTCAAAGGTAAATTATAAAAAAAAAGTAGGTTTGTAACAGAATCTGTCACTTAACCCGCTTCCACACAACAGTTGTGTTCAACAGGTAAAAAGACATTAAACACAGCATTGATATTCTATATTAAACATTTACATGCTAAATTTGGCTAGTTTCATTTATTTTATTTCGAAAATTCAATAATTATTACTTATCGTTTGCAAAAATTAATTTATATTTCAAAGAATAAATATGTAATATTTATCACTTTTAAATAGAATAAAAATATTTCATATCAACGTACAAAGAATCTCGTATTGAAATATATTTTACGTCATTTCAAACTGATCGATGTCGCAAAAATAAATTTATTTTAATTTATTGTCTAAAAGAATTAAAGTTTCTCGAGCGATTGTTGCGAATGGCAATGGTGATTAAATTCTAATAAAAATGGCTTCCTATGCTTTTTAAATGAGCATTCAAGTTTGCAGTTTTTTAAATAATTGAAGTACTTCGAATTCGAATTCTTTTCTCAAATTTTCAATGTATTCTAATTTTGATGCGCTGAATTTTTTGACGTATCACACTTGTCCGCAGCATTTGTAGTTCGGGCTATGAAAGTGGGTGGGGGACAGACGGACTGAACGATTATAATACCTTCCACTTTTTACGTTATAAACGTAGTGTGGAAGCTAAAAATAATCTAAACGCCTAGCTGCTTGTGATAAAGCTAAAGGAAATAACACACTTTTGTAACCAAGTCCTGATAGTTTTCCATTGCACCGTATGATTGATTTTGTAAATATTCACTAGAAAATAAGATAATTTAGAGATGAAACCAACCACAACAAAAAGAAAAACTTTATCTTGTTCCCAGATCACTCGAAAAGATGTTTTATGTCATGAAAATACTCGACAACACAAAATGAAGACATTATCATCATCGTAACGCTTCTAAATACAACTTCTTCAGTGGGGCCCCCACCGTTGTTGCCTCCCCAAAATAAACTAACAGCTGTGGAAATGCTATAGCCTTGTGGGACAAAAATATGCGACGTCATATATTAAGAATTGCCTTTAAAGAGCAGTTGAAGATTTCGGCATCTTTTTCTGATGTATTTTAGAAGATTCAGAGAAATAGTTAAGCAAGAACTGTTTCAGAAAGTAATAACTAATATTGCTGTCTCATTAAGTCATATTCTTTTATACAAATTGTAGAGTGTGAAAAAAAAGTATTAAAAATAGAAATTTAACTTTTAAAATTGGCTTAACCTAAATTACATTTCAGAATACTTTTGTTTGTTTTACATGCTATTTTGGAAGCCATCACATTATAGAGCTGTGGAATGTGTCATATTGTGACGATTGAAATTTTCTCGCCATACTACAATATGCTAAATTGACTATCATGAAATGGGCCAGATAACTTTTTGTGTAGTGTTATAGATAGATTGCAAGTAGGCAGAGACCTTGTATGTCTCAGATGAATATCCAATATAAGCTTGTCATTCAGACCAACATTTCTCTTGATACAACGATCTACTAAACCAAAGGTAGAACGACACAATAGAAGATAGATGAATGGCAAAATCTAAAGTTGAACATTGTCGAACAGCTTCGCTACTAATTATTGTGTATAGCCATGGAAAATTGAGTATCGATATTAGACCGTATGGACCATGGTGTAAGAAAAAACATGATTAGAGTTCGACTCTCTACCGCAAAAAAAGTGTAAATGTTTTTAAGATTTAAGTAGAACTTGTGCCGATATTAATTTTTTCGAAAATATTTCGACAAGCTCACCCAAGTCGCCAAATATGAGAAAAGTGCGTTTTTTTTTAATGATTTTTTGCCATGCCAGGTAATGTTTTCTACTTACTTCTGTAAGCCCTGTGATACCCAGAGGTACACAGGGATTTTTTTTATATTCAATAAAAAAAATCAAGCCAAATCATTGCAATATAACCAGCGAAATGAGACATAGGATTTTTTTTTTACCACCTAATTGAGAATTTGAATTTGGATCCATTGATATTTTTTTAGTTCACCGAGTGAAAAACGGGTATTTATTTGCTAGTATAAAATAAATAGGTAGTTAATTTGTTTCTCATCGCTCAAATGAAACACTCCCTTGTTGTCGCGCAGAAGTCAAAAACCAAAAAAATATCTCTGATTATTAGAGATGCAAGCATTTTTTTCTCTTCTTGCAGTCATAAAGTTACAGTCAAGGCGAGCATTAGCTAAAAGTAGCACAAAATATTAATGGTTCCATTGTTTCTAATAAGTATTTTCTTAAGATTAACAAAAGACTATTCCTTAAAATCAATATTCCCGGTGTCAAAAAAATATTTTTTTTAAAAAATAAGTAGAAAAATTGCTGGTCAGATTTTGTAACATCGGAGGCCGTCATTTTAATCCAATGAACCAAATTAACGCCTGTTAGTGTAGATTTATAGTCAAAAATGAATTTCTATACAAGACATTTTAAATATGAATACTGGCTGAGTCAGTAAGTTTGACTAATAAAGTGCATAGGTTTTTAGTAAAGGAAAAGTACTGAGACGCGAGATAGCGGAAAAAAGATATAGAAAAGCACAATCTTAATTCTGAGAATGCCGAAAGTAAACCATTTTGATCGTTAGTTCTTCGCGAAATTAAAATACTTTATGGTGCAATATTTATATTTCAACTATTTTTTTTTTTTGCTGAACACAAAATTTTTTATAGTAGAGAAGATTTCAAATGCGACAAATGACATTGAGAGGGTAAAATCTGTCGAATTGTTGGCCTATCAAAACCCACACGATGACCCCGAAAAATATTTATAACTTGAAATTTCTCCAGATATGTACGAGAAGAATGTGTGTGGTCATCAACCCACATTTACACCACTCATCCGTATAACAAATGACTTCATTTTTTAAATGACATCGCACTTTTTATTTCTTCGATAAATTAACGTAACACCCCTACTTTCAGTTTTCGAACTAAAGCATTAACATCATATCGCAAAAAGTTAATAAAAACTTAAGTGTGAGAACGCTAACTAGAATGAAATTAATTAGAAGGAGAAATAGTTCTCATTCTAACTAACTAATAGCTCTAACTAATCATTAAATAAGCACAGAAAAAAGAACCAACTATAGCACAATGGCAGGCGTGACGTCATCAGTACTAAACAGAATTAGCGTCGCGTTTGTGATTACAAAGACAAAACAAACTTAAACGTTAATTTTTGAAATAATAGTAGCCTCGGTGGCTTGTTCAGCGGTCAGTCCCTTGCTGTCTTTTGACTTGATACTCAGAACGCTAACTAGAATGAGAACTAGTCCGCATTCTAAAAGGCATGACGTCATTAGTACTCAACACATTTAGCGTCGTGTTTGTGATCACAAGACCAAAACAAACTTAAACCTTAATTTTTCAAATAATAGTAGCCTCAATGGCTTGTTCAGCGGTCAGTCCCTCGCTGACTTTTGCCCAGGGAGGACTGAACCGGCAGAGATACCAATAACATAGCGTGACCATGCACAATTCGTCACGCTCGGTCGAGCCCCGGTAAAACAATGGCGGCCTTGGGGACGAGACGAGGACATTAAGAAAAAAATATGAATCGTCGGATCATCACATTTTGTGTTGATCACGCGAAACGCCCATCTTTGTCCAGCCTAGCTTCCATGCCAATCTCACATGGGGTTCCAAAAGTTTCGGGAAAATGTAGGGACTTTTTAGGGGTTTTTCCATTGACACATAAAATTTAGGGCTGTATACGAGATTCATTCAAAGTACAAAGTTAGAGAATATCCCGATCAAATCCCATGTGATGGCTACACTAAAAAAATCCAATGCAATGCGATACTATAGAGTGGTGTTGTATCCTTTTTTAAACACATACGATGAAAATCAATATTGAACTTGAAATTTCCATTGCCTTTTTATAAAAATTGGGGCAATTAGTGGTTTAGGAGACATTTAGGTATTTTTCAAGGGGTCCCATAAAACAATTTTCAAATTAATGAACTTTTATAATAATTGTTTGAACAGGGTGGCTCAATGCTTTTGGTAGGAATGATGGGGCAGAAATGTGTTCTAAAAAGCATGCAAATTTAATACAATATTTCATTCAGGCAACAAATACACAACAAGGAATGTTTCTGCGACCTGAATATTAGTTTACAAAAAAAAACTTATATTCAATTAACTCCTCCATTTAGGCTATATTAAGCTGGGATATCTGATGACATCGGGTTGAGAAATTGATAGCACGCATTATAATATTTATACCGATCCCATCGCCTTGAGGATTTGTCGCTATTAACAGGAAGCTTTCAAAAAAGCAACTTTAACCCTTTACAGACCAGGCACAATGCTATTAACGTTTAAATTTGAGCTAAAGTTTTCGAACACAATAAAAAACTACACTCTTAAAACAAACGAGCGGTTTTAACTCAGTCTGAGTTAATTTCCACTCCTTTCCGTGCTCACAATATGGAGTGGATTTCACTCTTTTGCGGAGTGGCGTAAAAAATAAAAGAAAACAATCTACGATCCTAACTCTTATAAACGAGCGGTTTTTATTTAACTCAGTCTGAGTTAATTTCCATCCTTTCCGGTGCCGAAAATGCACTTCCCCTATAGGAGTGGATTTGTTTTTTAAGAGTGTACGCTCTAACCTCCAAAAAAGAAAATATAATGTGTTAAGACATGGTTAAATAGTATTTAAAGACATAGAACCTCAAAGGCGGAAATGATGAAACTTCATTAAAAAGATCGATTTTCAGACATCTTTGCGATTAAATTACGCAATTCTTAATTATTCTCAAAAGGCAACTCTACTATTCTCAGGTTCCCCTTCAAATTTATACTACCACGAGACTATCTATATAGTGGGATTTGACATTCATCCAATAAAGAGTTGTTAGACGTCAAGGTACGTTGACGATGGAACGATGCTCACAGTGACGACGATACATGGTTGCACAATTCCGAATCATCTGAATAGAAATTGCTGTTATTTGGGGAGGGAGGATAATCGTTTTGGGCACTTGTAAGTTGGTGATGTCGCGAGCTTGAATTTATTAACTGGGCAGCAAGGGGGCGTAGCCATATACACGTGCAGGAGCGAAGCCAGCATGAGGGCTGCAGTCCCTCCCGAAATGAAGACAAATTTAACTCCAAAAGTATCGATTTTATGTATTTAATGATAATTGTTTTCGAATTAAAAATTTGAAGAGCCCAGCCTTCCCTGAAAAAATAATTCTGGCTACGCCCATAAATGTGCGATGCCACAATCGTTTACAGAGTATTGAAAAACTGAATCTTTTTTTACGAATTTTCTTCTTTTATTTCTCAAAATCCTAAAACATCAATTCATTTATGGAAATTTGTTTTTCAATTCTTACTTAGAAGTTAGTGCAGAATTTTAGACGGAACTCACTTCATGACTCATTTACATTAGCATTTTCATTCCATCAAACAAAGTACGAATTTAAAGTTTGGCTGGCTGTTTTTAAAGTTTGATTTGTTAGAACTACCCAATACTATGAATTTTGGGATGACTTACAAGGCTATATAATCCCACTTTTTAAAATGGTTTGGAATATTTTGTTGCAAAATTATTTATTCAAACTAAAAACTATGTTCGAACCAATTTCAAAAAGTAAGATTATAAAGCTCTGTAAGTCAACTACATTTATCATATAAAAGACCGTTTGAAAAAAATATTCAATACGTCCGGAGAAATGTGGCTTAGAATTTTTTTTTCATAGGATTAACACAGAAGCACTATGGTTTGGAGACCCATCCCCCCTTAAATAATATACTATAACTAATAATATAAATAACTATAACTAAAACTGAATAAAATATGTCTCATCCACATCAAATGTCTTTCACACGTCCAGGGGACAAGTGTGGTTCCAAAACCTTGACCTCTTCAACCCGCGGGAATCGCAAAATTTCGATCCACGCATGAGACGTCCATCGGACCGTGACCAGATCTTATCGCCAACCAACACACCAAATCTATTTCCAGAGGCCAATAATAACGCGGCAACAAAGGGGAGATCTCGCGAATTGGCATAATTTGTTTCCTCGCCAATTATGCATTTAAATGGGATGCATTGTTGGATTTAATTAGACAAATTAATGATATCAGCTGAGGACCCGGATATGGGCCATCTTCTGCGTAATTGTCGTGCAGCATGCAATAAGTGTACCAAAGGCCTTGGAGGTGTACCAAAGGTGTGTTTTCGTATAATGGTAAAGGTCTTGTGAAAAGAATAAAAGCTTCATGGTTTTGTTTGGGTGGTTGGACCGTCAGCCAGCTGATCCTTGCCCAGCACGCTACACGCTATGAGAAATAAACTCATTTACGTTTGTGCGACACAGTTGGTTAATATTTAATTGAGTTAAATATTAACCAAATGGGCCATAATGTGTCCACTATTCACAAAAATCAAAATAAAAACCGAGACATTATTTCTCATCAGTCTTTGTGTAAATAGTACAAAGGTACGATTAGTTAAGCTCTTCAATATCGATATAAATAGAACTAAAATAAATGAAGGAGACGTGAAATACCTACACAATTACAAAGTCAATGTTTAACTACAAAATGTCTACTGTATATGAGGGAGTAATTGAAAAAATTATCAAAATCAATTAGTCCTACATCGGCCCTGAATTTTAATTAAAGTCTTAAAGACTGGCTAATTTAAGGCAACGTCATGAATCTCCCATTTTATTCTCTGCCCCCTAATTGACTAAAAGTAAAAGCGTTATTCCTTAACGTTTTATCTGAAATATATATTTTTAATTGGGTTGTTTCAAATGACGTAAGTAAGTTTTCATTCTTGCTTTTCGCGATTTCATTGGTTGTTTCAGTTTCAATGAGCTGTAACACCACGACTATTTAGTATTTGGGATAGTTTATATTTAGGGAGTATTTTATATTTAGCAATTTTTTTAGCATTTAGATATGATAAAACTATTCTACGGATTACAGTAATAAATTACCCAACGTAAAAAGAGCAATGAGAAGTCAGAGACGACAAAACAAACAATAAGAGAAAATAAAATCCAAAGAAATCGCTATGAAAAGATACCCTGCATAAAATTATTTAGCAATTATGATATTTTTTATATTAAATTGACATAATTTGATCAAATTATCACCAAAACAATGTAGAGTGTTTTCAAAAGGACCAAAAATGAAAACAATACTGCTGGAACTACTACAACTCATGACATGAAACATCACACATGCCCATTAAAATTATTGAAAATGAATCATGTATAGAGTGACGTAAAGATGTGTTATAATACTATGACGCGGTTAGCAGGGCCTGTTCTTCCATAAGGCTCGTTAGGCCCGGGCCCCCAAAATTTCAGTTTCTATTATGCTAAATACTGTAAATTCCCAAAATATCAGTAAACTAAAAAAATTCTGATACTCCACTTTGTTTTATGCTCAATTTTGACTGAGAAATTGACCTAACATGATTGTTTTGGTCGATGTTTATAAGGAAGCCTATAAAATTGTAGCAAAAAATTTCATACATAGGTCATATAGCACCATCATTACTGGTAATCATACATTTCCGTAAAGGGGCCCCCACAATAGGTTATGCCTATAGTCTGAGATTTCTTAGAACGGGCCCTGGCGGTTAGTATTATAACACATCTGCCGAAGCGTTTAATTGATATGTATTTAAATAAATTTAATTTTGCAGTACACAAAAAAGAAATGCATTACATTTTACAACCGGAATTCTTCTAATTATTATGAAACTTGTCTTTCGAGATAAAATGTGACGCCATACCGAAACGGTGACGCGCTTTCAACATTGCCTACCGCCATTCGACAATCTTATCATCGGTTACTAATTCGCCCTTGATTGGAGGCACGTGACTTCCCCCTTTATGTATTGAAACCCATTATCGATAATATGTTATCCTTAAGAAACTTTCCTACTGTGCGGAAAAGAAGCCAAGGAAACAACAAGGAAAAGAATAGTTCGAGATATTGAAATGAGGGCAGTTAATTGATTTTCAAACCTAACCTGATAATGGAGTCATTTAGTGATAACGCATGTAACATCTTTACTTTTTTAAGGTTACTACTTATTTTCATTAAAAAAAATTTAAAAAAGTTTTTTCGTATATTTAAAAAAAAAATCGCCCAACTTATGTAGCGTCACATCCCTTTAAACAAAAAAAACTTAGCACTATTTAAACTTTAAAGTGCTTATTTTTGGACAGCGAATTAAGTGTTTCATTGTCATAAAAATATGATATTTTTTTTAATCAGTTTTTATTTCTATTTTAGCTTGGGAATAAAAAGTGGGTGTAAAAATTAAGAAGCCACTAAATGTTTTCATATTAAATAATGAAAAACAACCATATTTAGCTAAAGGCAATCCGTAAATCTGACCATGTAAAGTAATGCTACAAATCACATTTTGTCATGTATTTTACAACATAACATCACTCCTTCAATCGAAGAAGCATACATCAAACTTCAAAAAAAGAAAAGATGTCAATTGGATATTGGAATTGTGGAAAAGACACAAAAACTAGCATCTGACGCAAACAAAATATACGACCGGTAAAATAATGCAATATTTAATGGTATCTTTTTTTATTTATGGTAATCTTCTAGCATTGCAGAGACGCAAAAGGTACTAAACTAGCATTTGCCGCAAACAAAACAAGCAGACAAAGTAACTAAACATACATCCATGTTGTAGAATATTCACAACTTTGCGCATGATATATGAAAGAGACAAAGTTGATACTTGGCATAAATAGTTTTGTAAAAATAAACATGATTCAAAGGACATTAGATGCCTTACTTCATCAGAAAAGTACACACAATTGAAACATGTCAATTTTTACACAATAAAAATATTTTCGCCAAGAATCAACGTTGTCCCCTTTACATACATCCATGTATCTCCACATACATCCACGTTCAAAACTGATAAGTGGTCGAAACTTAAGGACAGGGATCAAAAATCCAGCCTGGTCATCGTCCTGTATTTCAAACAGAGTTGCAAGAGGTCAGGACAACAAACGCAAGTGTCAAATACGGAGGTACGTGACGCAGATTTCACCGACAAGAAGACAATGGACTACGATAGCCGATGCACTCGTGTAAATTGCCATGAGAAATTAAAGTCTTACCGGACACTGTATGACATATGTCTCACATATGTCTCATTGTTTGGTTTGCAGCACAAGGTCTAATTAGATCTGGAGCTACAGTTTTAATTAATGTAGGTGTCGAACATCCATAAAAGAAGCTGGATTCAAGCACTTAAATTTGTGTACCTTTATGATCGGCCATCGACCGACTTGATTGTTTTGAATAAAGAAGCTCAAGATCTTGGAAAGTAGCGATTTAGGGTCTATATTCCAAGGCTCAGATCTCGAAAATAAGGCTCATATTTTTAATAAGTGGCCGACCAAGGGTGACCAGACGTACTACTACATTTCTCAGTACAACGAAGTTTGCTATTCAACTATCTAGCCATAAAAATTATCCAAATAGATATCTATATTTTTTGTAGTTTTCTGAACGAAAACATCATAAATAAGCTATTATTTATACTTTAAAAAAATGATTTCGGAGGGTAAAATATATAATCGCTAAAACAAATATGGTTAGGCTAAGATGCCCGACAAAATTACATCTCACTTTTTGATTCTTGTACTAAAGTCAGAGTGTTCGGACAAATAACAGATTTGCATGTCCTACTTTTTTTTAATAAACTAGGGGCTAGGCCCCTAGGATCGCAAGCGAGCAGATTGCTGCGCAATCTCACTCATTTCTGATCTATTTCCCCGTGGTGTTTTGCTGAAAAGAACTAAGTTTTCGTTTTTGGCTGACTTATTTTTATTTTTAATGAAAAAACTAATTGGAAATTTGAAAAACAAAAAAAGGCATCGAGGCATAAGGGAGACACACCTTCCAGAAAAATTTTGGACTTGTAACATCAATATTTCATCTTGTTATGGCTGCTGACACTTTAAAAGAGCTTACTTTTTTTAATATAGAGAGATAATTAATACTTGTTATGTTTTATCCGGTTTTAGATAAACACAAATGAAATAAAATATTTCTCCACTTAGCTCTAATAACTTAACCCCATGAGCAGCTGAATACACGAACGAATATCTACTATTACGTGTTGTCGGTCATTAAATTTGCAATTTGCATGCATATTTGTACTATAAATAGGTCAACGATGAAAATTATTGACAAAAAAGTTTTTTTTTTAATAAAATTGTCTCTTTTAAATACGTCAGCAATGAAATCTATCCACCAAAATATTGAAGAAAACTTAAGACTCGAAGGGTTAAAATTAAAAAGAAAACAGCGGAAAGGATGCAGCAATGAATCAGTGACGCATGTTTGTGATGAACTTGTAAAAAATTATCATGACAAATTGTTTTTTCACCCGGACACTCAACAGACGTGTCGGGTACTTTACCTAGTCATAGGGTGTAGCTAAACATTTTTGCGGTTTTAGTGGTTGGTTGAATTACGTCGTGCTAGAGCGCTATGGTAAGGGAAAAGTGGAAAACTCGAAAAGAAGTTTTATTATTTTTAATCATCGAGGGAGAATGTTGAGAAATTAAATACCGGGGTATTTGATGTCAACACAATAAAAAACAGGGAAAACTTAATACAAATTAAAAAAAAAACTCTTTTACAAATTACTCAACATAATTTCATAGCAAAATAATTACGAAATTACCTACGAATAAAAGAATCTACATTTAAGGAAAAGGAAAAGTTCTCATGAAAATTTCACTATAGCAGTTCCGGGGTTCATTAAAAGTAATTCTAGCTAGAAACTCTTACCTATTTACTATTTCCCACGCTATTAAACCAAGAATTCAGTTAAAAATACTCACAAATTTATTCATTTTATCAATTATTTTGAGTTTACACCAGCGGTTCCCAACCTGGGGGCGATCGACCCCAAGTGGGTGATTTGTGTTATCAAGGGGGCAAAAAATACTTGAGGGGCGATCAGGGAGGCGATGAGTATTCAAAAGGGAAAAAATTAAAATTATGTCGTACCTTTGTACAGTAAAACCCTTCTCTAACCATAACCAAACCAGCCAATTTCTACATTCAACTCGTTTAAATTTTCTAGAAACTAGTGCAAATATCTCAGTTAATTATTTCACTTTTGTTCTTTAAAAATGTTAAAAATATGTGTTTTATGTTTTTTCTATTTTATTTAAAAGTGACCGGATAAAGCTTTTTTGGTTGCTTTTATAAACGGTAGTAGTAAGTGTTATAAAACTGTTTTATAGTTACACTTTAACTCAAATTATGATTAGACATAACATGAAAATTAAAAGGGGGCGATGGATGTTGATCAACCTAAAATACAAGGCGATGGTCCAGAAATGGTTGGGAACCACTGGTTTACACGATATCAGAAACAAAATAAAAACTACTCACAGTAACAGCCCTCCTCCAAATTATGCATCTGCAAGCGTAATCCCGAATTACAAACTGAAAGAAGGGACGAAAAAGGGAGAACTAGCGCATAGAGATCGCACGCATCCTCGTCTACCTTTCCTGTCTCTAAACGAAGTCTCCGCCTACGCGAGCGCACAAAAAGGTTCAATGGGTTCAAAACGTGTGGTGTGTGTTCAATGGAGTAATTGCTTTGTTACAGAGTCATTGACAATCAGGCTTTGAACAGGGTGGCGTTTTCAAAAGATTCCTCCAAACGCGACAGTAGTCGAAGTCTATTTTCGGTTAACCGACGTTAGATTACATTTAGAGTTAAATTGATAAAATTACTAAAAATTACTTTGGTTAAATGAAATTATTGTCTCATTTATGAAGAAATTAATCCAAAATAAATGTAACACACCTGGGTCCATTCCACATACATGGGCCCATTGAGTCAACTATGTTTGTAAAAATTTCTTGTGTAAAGATCTAATTAATCTAATTATTATAACTTATCTTAATGATTTAATCGTAATGGTGTGCACACTATTTGAACCTACAAATTTAAAAACTTCAAACACTACATAATAATCTCCATCCACAAGATATAATATATTGGGACTGACATTAAAAATACTCTGTTTTTCAGAAGACCCGTGATTATCACCTTATTCCTCTAAATATAGGTTAAAATCTTGTACGGTGGTCAATGATGCCGATGTATTCATTTTTCCCGGTTCTGACACCACCATGGAGTCTACATTTTAAACCTACTTTTCTTTTTAATTCGAAAGAAAGAAAAAACGAGAAAGATCAAGAATATATTGACCATAAAGATAAGATATTGGTATGCTGACAATGTCCGTCCATACTTCCCCTTCCAAAATCTGTCTTATCCGTTGGATCTTAATTTTTTTTTTTGTTAGAAAGGTATGACTTCCAGAGACCCAACTTTCATACTATTTGTCCGTCTGTCTGTACGTCCGTTCGGACATCTGTCTACCGTCTTTTGGCGAAAATTCCCCATTGAAATTTAATTTCAATTCATTCAAGTCGCTGTTGTTACATCAATAATGGCATAAGAAACTTTATTTAATTAGAAATAATATTTAAAGCAAAATTTATTTCTTGTCAAAAATCAGTTTGGAATGACGTCCTAAAATATACCACAATGTGATTCCTTGATTGTTCATTACTTGTATACAGAAAAAAAGCGGCAAGGCATTATATTTTTTTGCCTAAAATCTGGTTAGTTTTCATTTACATTTCTTATTTTTAACAGGAAAGTAGGATATTTTAGTTCAATTACAACTTCTTGTTTAATAAGATAACAGACATGTAGGAAAATTGAGTTTTTTCTATTTTTAACTTTGAAATTAATAAATTTAACAAAACAAGGTGTTATTACACAGATATTTAAATTTTTAATAAACTGAAATTCAGAATTGCATAAAAACGTAATAAGAAGACATAGAACACCATTTCAAAACAATATATTAAAGAAATTGAAGTATATAAGAAGCTTTCAATTTACATAATTCATTTGTTGAACCTTACCTTTCATTCTGCTTATATATACCAACTTCACAGCACAAATTAAACACCTATTTTGTTTCACAAAATCTTAAAGGACATTATCTAACTTTGATGCTTTAGCATCAAATGAAATTACCACAAACAAACCAGCTCTGACAACATTGAGGATATAAATATTGGATAAATACAAGTATTTTCAAGGTTCATCATTAATTTATACCCTCATAATCATTTCATTGTCAGTTATATACCCAGATAAACTCAATGTCGCACATGGATTATGAGTATCTTAGTCGTATTCCCTTCCTTATTCATTTGCACTACAGATAGTTTTATTGTTACCATCATTTTTATAAAACAGTTGCTGAATTGAGCTAGAAGAAACGTGGAGGAGGTGTGATTCACTGAACAGGCAGCAACGAGCGTTCAATAACGAAACGCGAGGAATACATGACACTGAGCAGAAACGACCGGGCAGAAAACCTAGAAACTGCCCATTTCGCTATTGGGTTCGTCTTCGAAGTTCTTTGTTAGTGATCCACATGGTTATTTCTTAAAAAAAGTGGATTTAAAGTTAAAGATAATTTATTTCGAACTAAAAATTTTAAATACATTAGGAGCCAAGTCAATAGATAGAGGATCTATACAAGCATTTGCATACAAGTGTAGGAAAATTGTCCTTTTCTGCCTGTTCGCTCAAAAAGGGTGTAAGTGGGTTTTCGCTCGCTGACACCTCACTCAGTTCCCTTCTAGCTCAATGGTTGCTGAATTATCAGTTATTTTACTGAAATATATTTTTTTCTTTAAACTATATCACTGATTTCCTAAAAGCAGTGGCTGTTGATTATTGTAAATTTATTTCAATAACTAGCTGCCGAACAAATTGTCATGTTGAAACTTTTTTCGAAATCAGCACTTTTTTGTTATTTAATTTAACTGAGAATAATACCAAATCGTATGCAACGAGTATTAAACGAAACTATGAAACTGTTTAAGGCCCAGTACCACGACTTTCAATTAACACTCAATACTAGATATTTGATGCGCTATAGTTTCGTCGTGTCTGAATATGTGATTTTTTAACTTTATGATTTCGTCCAACCTGTAATAGGAACTCGTGTTTTAAGTTTGAGTTTTTTGTTCTTTTTATTTTTTTTTAGCAATACCTTCAAAATTTAAAAAGTTCGATGGCAGCTACCCTTTTTGAAAGTGTGATGAAAGTCCGAAAGATACTAGGAACTTGCATTCCAAATATTAAGTCTAGCTCTTTCAGTTTAAACTGCAGATTGTTTTTTAGACAAACACACCAATGCTCAAAAACCACTTTTTTTAAAATTGACACCCTCCAAAAAGTGTAGAAAACACACAAAATCTCCCATTTCAGGTTTTCTACCACATCCCAATACACTTTCATTACATTATATTTCATTTGGGCAATTGAAAGTGAAATGCATCCCATTTTAAGGTATACTTTAAATTTAAAATTTTTGTCTAGTACTAAACAAGTTGAAGTTAAGGTGTCTATGAATTAAGTAATAAATAATATATGACTTTTATTACGATTGCAATGAGGTCGAAATTCCGAAATGGAGATTTTATATTTCCTGCATGTTTTGAAGAGTGCTGATTTCTAAAAAAGTGGTGAACATTGGTCCGCCTGTCTGTCTAACACCACTATACAGCTTGAACTAAAAGATCTACGGACACCTTTACTGTTATGATTAATAATTTGCTTTTACATTGGTTTTTAAAATCAGTTTAATTTAAAATTACAGTAAAAGCCTGTTTATCCGGCTCTCGATTAACCGGAAAGCTCAAATATCCGGAAAATTTCAAATTCCGATTTGGCGACGGAATTTAGCGATAAAATTAAATATTTTTCGCCAAAATTGCGATTTCTCGCCAAAAACTTTTCAGATTTTTTTTCCAAGAAAACATTTCGTTTGGTGACAACATTTGGCGCAAAAAGTGTTTTTGGTTTACATTTTAAAATATCCTACTGGTTTTAGACCATGGGTTGGACGATTTATGTATTTAGATTTTTAGCATATGAAAGTAACGATTGATTTTTTTCTTAATTAATAAATATATTAATATTTTTTAACCAAAATATAGTAGTCTATTATATATTAATATAAATGCAACATCGCCTATTTGCATATAAGATACAGCCATTATCTCGTATTTTCCGAAAAAATCGGCATTTTTGGTAACACTATTTGGCGACTTCCGATTAACCGGAAAATTCGATTATCCGGAAGAGTCGATTTCCCTATCCGGTAATAACTTCATTTAAAATTAATAATTTCATTTAAAATTAATAATTTCATTTAAAATTAATAATTTCATTTAAAATTAATAATTTCATTTAAAATTAATAATTCAATAAAAATTAATAATAATTCAATTACAATTTCTATTTACATTTGAAGACAGTTTACTTTTTTATGAAAATCTTTTTCCAAGTAAATATCTGTTATAAATAGTTTAAATATTGCTAAAGGCACTTCCATGAATATGTTTGTGTCATTGCTTGTCATTTTTAGGTGGATTTCTGGTTAAATGAATCAGCCATTTCACTGAACAAAATGTAGTGACATGGATGTGATTCAATTAACCTTGAAAGATTACAAGGGGGCATCCATAAATTATGCGATGCATTTTGGGGGGAAAGAGGGTTGATCTGAATGACAACAAAACTCACATGGAGGAGGAGGCACTGAGTCAAAGTCATATAATTTTTCCCCCCGTGAAAATTTAATGTAAAACTGAGGGGTGGGGGGGGAATGCAGTTAAATTCCAATAAATTTATTTCTGGACTTAAATTTGCAAAATCTTATAAGATAATATTCATCATGGCTTTCAAACCATTCTTAAAGTGTTAGGGAAAAAACAGTTCATTCTTTTATATTCAGCTGGCGTTTGTTTTTATCAGTTTTCTTTAGTATTAGTTTCAATTCAGACCAAAGGACACGTGTTCAAAGTATTTTCACACTTCAAAAAGAAAAAGTAGACAACATGTGCATTGCATGTGATTCCCTTAAGTACTTTCCCACCATCATCAGATGATGCAGCTGCTGTTTGGACTATCCAAGTTTGGTGTTGGACGTCATTAAGTATATGTTTTGAAGATCAAAACCTTCAAATAAAAATATGAATTTTGTATAATGTCAAGTGAGATTACAGGCACGAAATATCACCATGGGGAGAGGGGGTTCAAAAATCGGATCAGATTTACTGTTTGGTCCCCCTTGGCGCGATTTTTTCAGATTTAGCGATAAATAAATTTTTCTGACTTCGACTGATGATACGAATTCTATGACTTTGCACCGATGACGTTTTCCTGCAACCCTATTTTTTTTTTTAAAGTTGCCAAAATACAGACTTTTGGCAGGATTTTGGAAAGTTTGCCAAGGGGGACCGTACAGTAAATCTCTACCCTAAAATCATCAAAATTGTATCACGTAAGTTATGGAGACGCCCCCTAAGAGTATATTCAAAAACTCCATTAAAAAATAAACCGGGGGACAAAGAATGAAAGAAGTTTATACTCTGCAACTTAGCACCTGTTTTCAAAACAAAGTTGGCATTAAAAGTATTAATAGTATTTAGAGAAAATTTTATAATTAGGTTTGCTAGCCTATTGCTTATGATTCAATGGGGTTGTTTCACTGAGGATCTGGCAATAGCTCTGCGGTTTTGTTTTCATGTCTCTCGATTTACTGTTGTTTTGGTATTTGGGAGCGAGTTTTTGAAAAGAATATTTTAGTTGTTAATTTTTTAAATTCCAACCTCTTTCAATGCAAGTTTTCCTTGATAAATGATTAAAACAACCAACAGCACAGCAAAGAAGTTGTAATTTAAAAAAATAACAACTAAAATAACCTATTCTTAGAAAACTCAATTTCGAATATCAACAAAAGTCATTCGAGAGACATGAAAACAAAACTGCAGAGCTATTGCCAGATCCTCCGTGAAACAACCCCATTATGATGCGCTTTAAAATAAAATTCTAAGTACAGAAAAAAAGCAAGGAAAATATCCTAGTTTAAAGCAATTGACAAAAATTCTACTGCAAAATGCTTTAAAATCATGTGACAGGAAACCAGAAAACAAGTGTGTTCCCAGGCAGAATATTGTTACTGAGCCTTTACATCAATTTCTTTTCTATGGGGATTTATAGAGGGTGAAAAATCCATTTAAAAATTATAAAATATTGTCTTGCGAAAATCACTTTTATGATGAAATGTACTTTCTGGTAACCTCTTGGAAATTTTTTTACCGATGACCTACATTTCTCGTAAAACAAACAACACTCAGCAGATTAGGTTAGTTTGAATTATCATCCCACTAGAGCTACACGAGGCATATTGGCGACGGACTGCGTAATTTAGATCCACAGTCAAGTGACGAGCCGACACCTGAGTAGGCACCCAACGCAATAATTAAGGGCTACATCTCACGCAGTGTTTGGACTTCTAAACATCCATTTATAGGTTGGCAGTTATTTTGGTGATGTTTGGACCCGAATCTAGTACCTTCCGCATGCAAGGCCAACACTTTAACCAACTGGGCTACCCAGCCCCCCAACAACACTCAGCAGGCAAATAAGGCTGAACCATGACAAATATAAGAGATTCCGATTGTAATTTGATGAATTTAAAAAAAAAATAAGATACCCAAGATATAAAGCTAAGAAATAAAAATACCCAAGTTTGCTGTGAAACTGCATTTTCACCATCAAATATAGTTTTATAAATAGCAAAAAAAAATGAATTTTCCTTTAACAAGAAATACTTAAAGTAAAAAAACAACATCTTCAAATAGTTTGAGAAATCCATATCATGAAACCCATATTATAACCTTAGGTTCGATCTTGTATAAAGATTTCATAGGGGTTTTTAAATAATTTTTTTTCCAAAAGAAGACTTAATAAATATATCAAATAACTTGGTTATGAATTCTAATAACTTTCTTTGATAGAATTCAATTCGATAAGGTAAGGTGTTGTTATTTACACAAACAGCAAGTTAGTGATTTTACCCCCCATATTTTAATGGATACAATTTGAAAACTAAAATCAAACTTGGAATAACTAGGCAGGGGGGAATTCAAGAAGTAATTCACTTACCGTTGTTGGAAAAGCCTGGTGTATGATTTCTCATAGCAATATTCATTTTGCTGATCAAACTGAAAGAGGAACTACTTCAGCTTTGTGATGTTATACTTGTAACCAGAAAGTTCTAATGTTTTATGAGCATCAGTCATCCCAGTAGTTTAAAAAAAAGGAGTGTGGAGAATTAGTTAATAATCATTTAAAGCTATTTTATAGTTGAGAAAATATATTTTTAATTTAGATATTGCAATTGCTAGGATTGCATTATTAGCGTCAAACACTAGAAAGACATTAAACACAAGAGAGTAGAGCTGAGTGAACAAGTATCTGCTTTAAAAAAAATTCAAAAATATTTCTAGATTGCAATAGTTTTAGATTGCACATTAAATATTTCATGCTAATTTTTTTAAGAATTGCTTGATTTTTTGAAAAAGTGTCTTTTGTTTAAACAAAATTCATTTTTTTTATTATCTACCTAGTAGGCCTTCTATTTTGTAGTGCGAGAAGCATACTTCTTGCACAGTGGGAAAGTGTGTCTACCGCTCTTGGTTAAAAAAAAGTTCCTCAAAACGAAACAGGTTTAGGGATAGATAAGGGATGGATTAGGTATGGAAACTCTGAAACGGTTAAACTGAAACACCGGTTTTTGACTTCAGTTGCAGCAGAAAAACCTGGTTCTTAGATGAACCGGTTAAACTGAAAACCGGTTTATTTTTAAAAACAAAGCATCCCTTAAAAAAGGTTGTGCACCGAAATTTAGAACCACGGTAAAGGGCTGTTTGGTTTTTAAAAAACTGGTGATGGTAAAAGCAACTAACTGCAGCTGCGCGTGCGCGAGCAGGCGCATTTCGATCATGTACTGCAAATGATTAACTGCGCATGCTTATGAGAAGCTATGATATAGTGACCGTTATGTTAATTGGCGACTTTTGGCGAGCCTAAAAATGTAATGTAGGGTTGCTATACTAATCGAGTTGTGTGAAATATAAAGTGGAATGTTTACCACATTTGTGCATTTTTCGTTGCTTGGCCACTTAAATAAAATTTCCAAATCTTTTCTGGCCATTATATCACAACTATTCTCTTGTTTGTTCATGCGCAGTTGCATATGCCATCGCTCTTGTATTTAGTAGCAGACAGACAACTTTCTTGATAAGCGTCCTCTGACGGGTGTATCGCTTTTCAGAAACTGTTTTTGAGTGCGCTTTTACAAACATTAAACAGAACACTCTCCTTCTTGTATGTGATTTGTGATTATACACTTGGACAGATGTCTTCGGTTTTTCTGAATAACAAATATAACGGTGAACACTATTTTAATCAAAAAAGCAGGTGTTTCTTCATTAATCAGATTTGTTGACATCTCCCCCTTTGATAAACATGCCTGACGGATGAATCGTAACTCAAAGACTATGTTTTCATCAAAATGAATAACGGTACAATTCATAATTTAGTACTTCACACTTTACTATTATTGAAACTGGTACTGATCACAATTAATTATATTAGTTTCTTATTTATATACATATAGTGATATTTACTTTGCCACGTTAAAACAGAAATATCTTTTTTTTTTCTAATAAAATTTAAAATGATGTTCATTCATTTGAAGGGCGTTTACTAAAACTGTGTCAGTGCTACATTTTTATTGTTGTTCTCCTAACATTTTTACTTAATCTCAATTAATCTTAATCAATATTTATAAATAGAGCATGTTCTCATGTAATAATATCAATAAATCACCAATTATAACTACTTTTAAGTGTGTATTTGTAGGTATAACAATTTAATACCTCTCAATGTTTTTGTTTACATTGAATATTCGATTGGTTCGAACACGATAATTGACGTTTATTGAGATTAGATTCAGTTAAACTTTTTACTATATTATCTATTTAATTTTTATTATATCGTTTCTTGTCATATATTTAATTTAAAGAGGTAGTTTTTAGTATTTATATAGCAGCTCTACAATTTATTATACTTTTTATATAACAGCTACTTCAAAATTTCAAACGAAGTTTTACCCGGCAAATTAATTTCTAAAATTAATTTACTGTATAAATGGGGGGAGGGCTTATAAATGAAGTTTCTTGTTTGTTTTCAAGAAAATATTAGAAAGCAATAACTAGTGTTTTACGTTGTTGATATTTTTTTGTAAGACTTGCATATTTTGTTATATTTCAGGTATTTTAAAAGAACAGTCTGTTTTGGTAGGAGAAAGCGATTGAAGAACTATGTGAACGACTCCTCCATCGTTAAAATGGCTCAGCTTTCTTCTTTCTTGCTCTTTAACCTAATTTGGTCAGTCCATCTTTGCTATGGTATCCCTATACACGAAAGTAAGTAAATCTTTTTATTATATCAAACCTCAACCGACAGTCTTTGATTTTAATAATAATAATTTATTATGACACACAGCCTAACAGGTTTTCACCTAATCACAAGACTTGAGATAGGTACAATTTGCAAACAAGTCTTATCCTGGAATCGAACCTAGACACCCTCTGTAGTCCAGAGCTATAACCGTTTCACTGCAGGGGTTCGCAGAGTAGTAGGCGCTTTCTTTGCAAGAACTTGCTGTATAGAAAAAATATGTAATGCTGAATATTTATATTGACTGAAATATCTAGCATTAATTGGAGTTGAAAAAATTCTTTGTTTCTCACTTTCATTTCATAAAAAATAATTTAAAAAAATTCATCAAAAATAAATAATTATTAAAAATGACCTTATTTACATTTTTTCATAACCAGTATGAAAAATATTTATTCAAATGTGGCTATCTGAAATGTATTTCGGACATCATATACAAACATACCCAGTAGCAGAACTTTTGGAATGTGGCTGCAGCATGACGTTTTAAGGAAAAAATTTGGCTGCAAGGAAAAAGACCCCCCTCGCGACATTATCAGAAGATTTACCGTACAGAGTTTCGGCAATTTGGCTGCAGACCCCAAATCGGGCTGCAGCATTGCTGCCGTGCTGCGCGGTTTCTGCTACCGGGCAAACGTATATTTCTAGCGTTATAACCAAGGTGTTAATTGAAAATGTTTGTATTGAGCAAGATATTATAACATTAAGGTCTGTGGGCAGAGCCTGATCTTATAGGATCTCCATAAGGCCGGGCCTAGGGCCCCCAAATCTTTGGGGCCCAAAATTGTAATGATGTTCATGCTCGTAAATCGTGTCCTTTAGTGGCTCCACATTATTTTTAAAGCTAGGAGATAAAGAATTAAAATTTAAAAGTTCAGCAAAATGATTTTTTATAATATCGTGCAAAAAAACTAACTTTTTCAAATCAATAATAGTGGCAAAAGTGATGCTTTTAACAAAATATTGTTTCAAAGTTACTTTTACGCACTAGTGCGACAAAGTAAATAAGAGCATCTGATTGGTGTAAAATTCTTTATTTGAGCATGATATTTTATTCGGCGGCTTTGTGATTAGTGTAAAATGCATTATTTCAACGTTATTCTTTATTTGGTGTCTTATTTCCAATGCCAATCTAAGAAATATTTTTTGCACGTGATTTTCAAATAATCATTAATATAAATAATCCCCTTCAAATCATTTGAACGAGATAATAAAATAATTAATAAGCCAATCAATAAATGCCAATTTAATAAATACTTTTTTTGCATGTTAATATAAAAAATAGTGTATGACAACACGTTGAAGATAGCCTTTTTTAAACTCGTGAATTTATTTATTTTATTTTTTTATTAATAATTTATTCAACTCGTTTAAAAAAGCCTTACTTTTCACACTAGTTGCATAAATAACTGTTTATTGGTAATTATTTTTAAATATTTTAAAATCTAGCTTTAAATTTTAATTCAAACTTTTTCAACAAAAGTTTTCTTAAGGGGGGGGGGGGGTTCTAAAAAATTTTCTGTGCCTATATTCTGTGTTGTCCTAGATCAGGCCCTATTGATAAGCGAATGATTCAAGGAACTAAGCATTTATAGTGTTATAAACAAGTTGTCATTGTAAAGGAGGGTGTTGTAACAGAGTTTTACTGTATTTCAAAAATTACACAGGTATATTTTAAGTCGCAAACTTGTCAATTTAATCCGAAGGAATATGCTATTATGGGAGGTAGAGATTTACTTTACGGTCCCCCTTGGCGAACTTTCCAAAATCGCGCCAAAAGTCCGTATTTTGGCATCTTTTTTTTTAAAACCACGATTCAAAGAAAGATCGTATAGGAATATTTCTTGTGAAAACTCAATCAACGGTCCGATAGGGTTGCCGGAAAACGTCTTCGGTGCGAAGTCATAGAATTAATCTTCAGTCGAAGTCAGACAGGTTGCCGGAAAAAATTATTTATCGCCAAATCCAAAAAAATTGCGCCGAGGGGGGGCCGTACAGTAAATCTGATCCATTATGGGGAATTAATTATATACCAATGTTAACTTAACTATATAATAATAAATTTGTTTTTTTCTTATCTAGGTTTGGAGGACATTCCTAATTCCCTCGATTCTGTTCCTGGTTTCGTGATATACCTTGTTTCTGCTGCCACTGTTCTTTTGGTCTCCTACATTCTGATTGCATGCGTTTGCTGCCCTAACAAGAGTATCAAGGTTCACATATTAGATTAACTATGTGTTTAAGTATTGCTGCTGTTACATAAAATTTAATAAGCATTTATAATTGTATTTATAGTATCTTTAGTTGTTTTATCGAAACTACATAATTATATATTAACCATCTGAGGGATAAGCAAATTGGCTGAAGTGTAAATTTGTTTTCACTCTATGATATTAAAAATTAAATTTTTAACTGAAAATTTTATTTCTTTAAAAAAAATTATTATACAGTAAACTCCCGATTATCCGCCGGCGGGTTATTCGCGGCCCATCCAAGATCTTGCTCCTTTTTTTCCAAAGATTTTTGTCTTTTTTGTGAAACTTTTAATCATATTTCTTAACTGTTATGCTTGTTGAGGCCACCAAAATTTTTTCTTTTATATTAATATGACTTTATTTAAACAAAAGTTCCAATTAAAGGCAATTTTCTGGATTTTTCTTTACTTTTGTGGATTATCGGCGAATTCGCTTATCCGTGGATATTGCGCCACCAAATTCCGCGGATAATCGGGAGTTTACTGTATTTCATTGTCAGAGTATTTTGTATGACTCTGCACTTAGAATTTGAAACTGAGTAAAATTATAAAACTTATAAATTTTTGGAAATTATGTGTGTTGGAAACCTGCCAGTCAGATGGGCAGGTTTATATGTCTATATCTCTCAAAGGGTTAATAATTTAATTGTAGTTTTAATTACATGAAAGTATCAGTACCTGAAGTTCTATACTAAAACGAAATTCTGACTTCCTTTTCCGGATTTATAATTTGAGAGTGAAATATTCCTTATGAATGAAAGTGCTCAATTAAATGAAAAGTTTATGATTATTAGTAATTAGGTAAATAAAGTGTTATATATTTCCAATGAACTTTCCAATCATCTGAAAATATAGTTTAATGTATTTTTATGACTGAAATCTATTAAGTTCAATTATTCTTTATTAACAAAACAGTAAGTACAATTCGAACATCTTGAGGATTTAAAAATACATTCACGCTTTGAAAAAGCAAAAAAAAAGAGTAACTGAACTTTAAATTTTTTCTCCATTTTTTAAAAAAAACCTTCCTCTTTCCAGGCTCTCACCTACCAAAACGGCTTTCCCGTGAACCGCCTCAACGACAATGGCAACCCCTCGCAGTTCGACAACCAGAACGAGTTTGCCATCTTCCCCCCTCGCTCGGCCGTCATCGACCTTCAGCCCGTGGGTCAAGCTGGGTCACCTTCGAACCTTCATACCCGACGAGGGCACCTCACCCTGCCTTCGGGCCCTCTGACACTAGGTGCTGAGCGGGCTTTGTAGGTTCACAATTCAGATCAAATAACGGTGTACCTGTATCGACTCTTTTCCGGAACTCTCTGTTAACGCCATCTAGTCAGATAAATAAAATACGTAGTACCTGATTACTGTATCTCTTATCCGGACTCTCTGTTAACCGACCATCCTACGTCCCAAAAAATCTCAAAAAGGCATTCTCATTGTTCACAAAGAGCCAGTCTCTGAGATTCTAAGTGGAATCCCCAGCAATACTGAAATCGGCAAACTTCCTCGATTCTTAAATCAGGAATCTCTTGCGATTCTGAATTTGGAATTTTGCACCGTTTCTGAAATCGGAAAATTCCGACGCTCATGAAATCAGGAATCTGATTTAAGATGGCAACCAGAACAAGTTTGCCGTCTTTCCCCCTCCCTCGGCCGTCATCGACCTTCAGCCCGTGGGTCAAGGTCACCCTTTCTTGGACGACAAGGTCCACCTTGAACCCCTGCCTGACATACTGTCCAGGGGACAGAGCGCGGCTTGTTCCTCTCGGCCTGCGCATTTCAGGACCTTGCTGAACACTAAGGTGTCTCTGTATGACTGGTTCGGTAAGTCTGTGAAGATTTTAGATAGAAATGCCTGTAATCCGAAGTCACTTAATGTCCTGTATTAATATCAGTTCTGCCACATGTTTATCTAATGCAGCAATTCCCAACCTGGGGGCAATTGCCCCTAAGTGGGCGATTTGTGTTTTCAAGGGGGCAAAAAATACTTGAGGGGCGGTCAGGGGGCGATGAGTATTCAAAGGGGGAAAATTTAAATAATGTTGTACCTTTGTACAGTAAAACCATTCTCCAACCATAACCAAACCAGCCAATTTTTACATTCAACTCTCTTAAATTTTCTAGAAACCAGTAAAAATATCTTAGTTAATTATTTCACTTTTGTTCTTTAAAAATGTTTTATGTTTTTTCTATTTTATTTAAAAGTGACCGAATAAAGCTTCTTTAGTTGCTTTTATAAACGGTTAGTAAGTGTTATAAAACTTTTTTATAGTTACACTTTAACTCAAATTATGATTCGACATAACATGAGAATTAAAAAGGGGCGATATATGTTGATCAACCTAAAATACGAGGCGATGGTCTAGAAAAGGTTGGGTATCACTGATCTAATGCGACATTAATTCAATGGCACATTTCAGAGTCTTGCTGAACACTTAGGTGTCTCTGCATGACTGATTTGGTAAGTTTGTGAGGATTTTAGATAAATAATACAGTAGAACCTCGATTATCCATCCCTCTTTTATCCGGAACTCTCTGTTAACAAACTGTCCCTAACTCAACATAAAAAAATTCTCCAACAATTTTGTTCTTGGTTGTTAACAAAAGAAGCCCATCTTAGAAATCTATGGGGATTCGAAAGTGAGGAATCTCCAGCTATACCTAAATCGGCAAACTTTCGTGATTCTTAAATTGGGAATCTCTGGCGGTTCTGAATTAGGAATTTTGCACTGTTTCTGAAATCGGGAAATTGCGGCGTGTCTGATATCGGGAAATTCTGGCTTTTCCGAAATCGAGGAATTCCCATGTTTATGAAATTGGGAAAATGCGATGGTTTTATGATAGCAACCAGAACGAGTTCGCCAACTCCCCCCTCGCTCGACCTTGGTGAAAGAATGCTTTAATACCACAAAAGTTTTAAAAACCCTGTCTACTTCTGCTCAACACTATAGTGTCTCTACATAACTAGTTTGGTAAGTATGTGAGGATTTAGATAAAAATATCTAATCTACTGTCACATACTATCAACCTGTATTAATATGTACAGAGTCGAAACAACCTATAGTTTGGACGCCAAACACTTCCTTTCATCATCCCGTTCACCAATAATACAGTGAAGCCTATCATGGCAAAAAAGAATAAAAAACAACCAGTAGTAGTAGTAATAATTTTCAAAAATTTGCACCAAAATACAAAAGTACTTTTTTATTTTATAAGTTTACTACATACTCTTTTATGGCTTTATTCCCAAACTAACTGAACTGTGATTTATTGATGCTTTCCCAAACTCATTAATTCTCATATAAATATTCCAAAATTAACATTTTGTCACATGCAATAAGTGTACATATTTTTTTGTGTGAACAAATTGAAAAAGTCTAAATTAAAAATACCTTCGAATAGATTAACTTTAACTCAAGCATAAAACCCTAGTTTCGTCTTGAATATTTTTTTTTACTCGTACATAAAGGCAAAGTTGCCACTAGTTGAAAAAAGGCAAGCACATTATTAAAGAGAGTATTTAATACGAATTTATTATCTTGAAGAGATTGCGCCCATAGATATCATAGTTCAAGTATTAGATTGGCTGATCACGTGACCTCCAATGCTAACGACGGGACGCACATGGAGGCTTTTTACTTACTTACTTATCCTCTTCGTGCCAAGTGGCACATAAGGCCCGACATCTAGTTTGCCAGCTCCGCCGATCGGCTGCGGTAGCTCTTGCTTCTGACCATGACGTCCACCCCGCCTGATTCCTCTCTTCTTCCACCATCCTTCTCCATGTTAGTTTAGGTCTCCCTCTTTTTCTTTTTCCCTCTGGTGCCCATTGCAATGCCACTGGTGGGATCTTTGTTTGCGGCATTCGCAGCACATGTCCGATCCACCTCCATCTTCTTCTCTTGATGTTGTTAGTTATTGGTTCTAGTTGTGTTTTTTTTAATAGTTCTGCATTTGATATGGTTTGTGGCCAATAAATTTTTTAAATTTTTCTAAGGCATTTATTTTGCCATCTATTTACCCTTTTCTCTTGTTGCTTAGTTAATTTCCACGTTTCTGTTCCGTATAGAAGTACACTTTTGACCATAGCATTAAATATATTGATTTTCGTTTTAAACAGTAAACTGCTTGACTGCCATAATCTATTTAGATTTTTAAAACAGTTTTGTGCTTTTACGATTCTTAAATTTATTTCAGCGTCAGTTCCTCCTTTCCCATCAACCAAAGTCCCAAGGTAGGGAGGCTTTTTAAGGGGGAAAAATTGCCAGTTGCTGTCACTTTAAGGAGAAAAATACTATGAAAAAATACCATTTATTTCTAAAATTACAAAAAAAATTAATAGAAAAGGATTTAAAGTCACTAAAAAGATTCCAAAATAGAGCTAGTATTTTTATATTTTTTTGTAATTTTAGAAATAAATGGTATTTTTTCATAGTATTTTTCTTCTTAAAGTGGCAGCAACACTGGCTACTTTGGCCCCTTAAAAAGCTTCCATGCGCGTCCCGTCATTAGCATTGGAGGTCACGTGATCAGCCAATCTAATACTTGAACTATGATATCTATGCTTGCGCCAAAGTTATCCCATTTGATGATACTGTAAATGTTTTTAGACAGACACCTTACTCTTCATGTCTTTTTTAGATGACCCAAACAGCAACTTCCCGCGTGACCAGCTTCAGTACATCCGTGAGTTGGGCAGTGGCTGGTTTGGTCGGGTAGTGGAGGGACATACTTGCAGTACAGATGGAGTCAAGACGGCAGCCATTGTCAAAATTCTACAGGAAGAGGCGTCCCCGTCTGAACACCTACATTTTCTACATGAAGTCAGACCTTATAGGTAATGTAGCATGTTGGATACCTATCTTTGTATTTGTGGCTTTTTTTTTAAAGATTTTTACGGTTTAAGGAAACAGCAACATTCCAAGTTTTTCTAGCGTTTCCCCTTTTCCTGTGTTTTTATGCTTATTAAGGGTTTGTCTGTTTTAACCATAGTTTAAGGTAGCCCCCTACCTTGGAGGGATCTAATATTTTAATACTTTAAAATTAACTACATTTTTTAGTGGTAATGATGAATAATAATGTTAGGAATATTTGATAAAAAAAAATTTAATTAAAATTTTATTTTTTTAAATAAATGGAAATTTTGAGGAAATTTGCCTTAAATATAAGCCTTACGCAAAACATCATAAGTAAAAAAATAATTCATTTGTTCCTTAAATATTAGGCAGAGTCATTCATTAGACCTTATTACAAGTTTTGAAATGAGATTTGAGCAAAACTCTCAATATTTTAGGAATTACATAGTATTAAAGCCATGTTTATAGAAATTTTTCAAAAATCAAGGAAATTTTAATATTAAAAAGTCATAAATAAATTGTATTAGTTATTTTACTTAGATCTTATTTCAAAACACACTTGAACTTATAATAAACGTGCTATGAAAATTTTATTACATTATATCAAGTAGATTTTGAGATATCAGGTTTTAAAAAAAACATTGTTGTTGAAAAATACCGTTCTTCAGAAAACGCGTTTAAAGTATAAAGTTCTATCTCCAACTTCCGGTTTGGTTAGGGCAAAATTTGACACACTATGCTTCACTGAAATAGCTATAACTTTTGATTAAACTATTGTAGAATAAAAATCTATACAGTATTTTAAACGTAAATAATTGGGCTTTTTAAAACATTAAGCAAAATTTGTGAAAATTGTCAAAATTTGTCGTTTTCAAGGTAGGGAGATACCTTAAAGCAAATGTTTTCTTTTCCAAGAAAAATACTTTTTTAAATTTCTAATTCAACAGAACTATTAATAAAGTCTGTTAAACTCATGTCATGCTGTAGTTTTTTTTTCTATTTTTTAACAACTATTTAAGTTTCCTGATACAAAATAAGCACACAAAAACTTGATATTCTTTTTATTTTAACTTTTAAATAATTATTCCAACTAATAACCCCATATACACTTCCACCTGTGTGTTAATTTTAGCGTGTTAAAAAGCATAAAATACAAATAATTCACTCAGGTGAAAAATCCTAAATATGCGGTTTTAACCGAAACAAACCAAGTTAAACCAAAAAAAAATTCTTTAAAAAAAATTCAAACTCTGTGCTTATTAAATAATTTACTAGGAAATCCATTCTTTTAAAAAAATTATTGACTAATTACTGAAACAACGCCTACCACTGTCAAGTAACTTTTATTACCTGCTTTTATCTTCTATGTGCTACTTAAATTTACAGACCTCATTTTATCAAGTGACTTGAAAAACGTTCTTATTGATTCTTTGGCCATTGACTATTTTTTTACTAACACCTGACATATTATAACTTAACCCCTCAAAATCTTATATTTTGTACCCAATTAAACTTAATAACTTAAATTATATTTTTCATATATCCTTAATATCACTTAGTACTTTAACATCCCAACCACACCCTGTCAGCGACAAACAGTCGCCTAGATCAATTCGTTCTCACAGAAACTGTTTAGTCATCACATTTTTTAATTGATCTTTCAACTTTCTCATAACTCTGATTGGTCAGTGAAGCAGAGCTTGATTTTTCCCGCCATTTTTGTGAGCATTCGATCACACTCTCTCGTCGGCTGCAGACGACAAATTAACTTTCTCTTGATGAAGTACTCTTAATAAAAGATCTTAATTACTACGAAGTTTCCCTGTCGACTTATTTGACGTATAGATACATAATTTCTTAGACAATTATCAGCAGTAGTGAAAGACCAACTTTTTCCAGCAACCCCCTTACCTTGAGTTTATTTTTAGGGATTTATCTCATCCGAACGTCATCAGACTTCTTGGTCGCTGTTTAGAATCAGATCCCTTTCTTCTTATTATGGAACATAGCATAAGTGTAAGTACATCTCAATTCCATGTGATAGCCTGCCTGTTTGTTGTACCAACTAAGGATTTCTTTATATGATCAGTTAGCTATTAAACACTTTATAGTCTCTTATACTTTGAGCTAGAAGAAACGTGGAGTGAGGTGTGTGATTCACTGAACAGGGCAGCAAACGAGCCGGTTCAATAACGAAACACGGGGGAATACACGACACTGCAGCAGAAACGAACCGGGCAGAAAACCTAGAAACTTGCCTATTTCGCTATTGGGTTCGTCTTCACTGGTTCTTAGTTAGTGATCCACATGGTTATTTCTTAAAAAAGTTGGAATTTAAAGTTAAAGAAAGTTAATTTCTTTCGAACTAAAAATGTTAAAATACATTTAGGATCCCAAGTCAATATGATAGAGGGGTCTCATACAAGCATTGCATACAAGTGTAGGGAAAATAGTCCTTTTCTGCCCTGACTGCTCAAAAGGGTGTGAGTGGGTTTTTGGCTCACTGACACCTCACTCCAGTTTCCTTTCTAGCTCAATGCTCGTATAATTTTCACAATTAGTCAAACTAAAAGCTTAAGTAACAACTGGTAGAGGCGCTTTTTTGCCTAAATGAACAATCACAAAACAGCTTAAAAATATGAAAATGTATTGAGTTAATGCGTTTGGGAAAAAATCTGACTAGAGTGAAAGCCAAAAGTAGATCTGGATAGCTAAAAAGTTATGAGCAACATAATTTTAAACTATTACAAGGTTTAATTTTTTTTCTATAATTTGCAGTTTACATTTAATTGCTCTTTTTCGACTATTCCGAAAATGCTATTTTAATGCTTCACTCTGGAATCTTTTCCTCAAGTGTCCCCACTCTCCTCTCCACCACACTTTTTTTCTTTTAATATGGCAGAAGTAATATTTCTTTCTTGGTTAATTTAACTTTTATCTTGAAGTAAACTATCAGCGACAATAGTTCTTTTCCATGTTGTAAACTAAAACACTTGCAAGCAGGGTTGTTAAAAACCCAGGTTTTTTCATGAAAAACCCAACCCACTTGGGTTTTTGGGGGGTTTTTTCAGGGTTTTATGGGTTTTTTTTTAGTATTTTGGATGTGTTTTCAGGATTTTGTGATTTATTTAGGGAAGTTTTAATTATTTATCTATACATTACAATTTTTAAAACTAACATAACATCTTGAGAGATAATCAGGAATGATGTAATTTAAATTAGAACAATTAAAAAATAATTACATATGGTTGTTAGATAAATGTATATTTAAATTTATAAATGTATTGTCTAGAACCAAGTATTGTTTATTTGTGTATATGTAAAATTATATAATCCGGAATATTGTAACGATAGAAATTTAAATTAAAAAAATTTTTAATGTATTAGTTATATTTAATTGTTAAATAATTAGTATAAATTTAAATTTGTAAATGCATTTTAAGTATTGAAGGTACAAAAATGTAAAAACATATTAAGAATAATACTAAAATATTAATTAAAATTGATATAAAATGTATATTTTTTGGATGTATAAATATAACTTTTTTTAATTTTCTGTGAAGGCAATTTTAGTTCAATTGCCCACTTGGGTTTTTTCAAGTGGGTTTTTTTTTAAAAAACCCACCCGGGTTTTTTCGGGTCGGGTAAAATCATAACAACCCTGCTTGCAAGTACTTATCTTCTATTAATCAGTCTCTCTAAATCCATATTTACTGTCTTATGTGTAGATTTTTTTTTTAAATCTTTAAAAAATCGTGTATGTAGGACATGAAGACATACCTGCTTCAACAAGAAAATAAAGATGGGTTACTTAAATATGGAATTAACCTTCAAATGGCTTGTAACGTGGCCGCTGGTTTAAGGTGCTTACATGAAAACGGGTTTACACACATGTAAGTTCATAATTTTTTTAAATATATTTGAGTCTTATTTATAAACAGTATTGATTTTAAACTACAATAGATTCTACATTCTTATCCAAAATTATCATTTTGCATGCAGTAGGTCCAAAAGGCATCGCCAAAATAACTGCCGATCTATAAACGGCCTGTGCAGCCAAAAATGTCCGACGAATAATACCCTGTGTAGAGGGAGTGCACGTTAAATATGCTTCAAAGTCCCAATGCTGTGTACAATGTCGCCCTTAAGGGTTGCGTTGGGTGCCTACTCAGGTGTCGGCTCGTCACTTGACTGTGGTTCTAAATTACGACGGCCGCCGCCATTAGCCCTCGTGTAGCTCTACTGCGACGATAATTCAAACTAACCTAACCTAACCAAAATTATCATTGCATAAAAAAAATTGACTTTTGGAGTTATAGACGTTTCAATGTAAACAATTAGTACCACTTTTCCACTATGTGAAATTTATCAAAAAAACTTAAGATGCACTCATTGTAAAGAGCACAAATATTTTGCTATTTTTTGCCGTTAGATTAAGCTAGCAAGAAGACATGCTATATTTAAAAAACTTAACTTAACTTAAATAAACCCCATAACCAACTCATAATGTTTTAAAATTCTGAAAGGACATCTTTATTCAAACATCCCCATTTTTAAATTTACCGATTCGACATAATGTTATTTTTCGAATGATTTTATATTTACATAGTAATAATTCTTTTTGTAATTTAAAAGTAAATATTTCAGCTAGACGTTTAAATGAAATTTATCATATCCCATTTCCACATAAAGAAATTTTTTGAAAACATTTTTCATATTTAGCTTCAAAAGTATTCAATAAACTACCTACTGAACTTCAGAGTATCCCTTCTTTATGCAGGTTTAGAAATTCTTTATTTAAATTTATTTTGTCAATAGACGATATTGTTGAAATTTTATAATTTATAGAAGCGAACTGTTTATATATATATATATATATTTCCTGCTGACCAGAATTTTGGGCATTTTGTTTTGATTATTTAGCATTGCATTGCCACTTTTTTCTTTTTGTGTATATTTATGTATTTAAATTTATTATTTTTTGTGGTTTTTCTTATTTCAATTTATAATGTCTTATTATTGTGTCTTATCAATTATAATTATGTTTATATAGTCACATATTCGGGGGGGTTTTAACCCCCTTGTGACCAACAAAAATTTTCTGTAATTGTTTGGGTTTTTTTTGTAAAAAAAAATAATAATAATAAATCATAAACTAGCAAGAAAAGTAAGAGAACATGTTTACATTTTCCTAAGTATTTAAATGGCAATATTTCTGTTAAAGTTATACTAGGAAATACAATTATTGGAATAGTGCAAATATGAAAGAGTTATTACTTGCTGTTGACGAATGTTATACTGAAATGACACTCGCTCATGCCGCCACAGGCTCTTCTCTGTAGCATTTGTACATAAAATGTTGTATAAAATTACTATATATGTACATGTGCCCTAGTTTACAGCTGTGCTTATTAGAATAATTCATGATTTTTTTACATGTATTTTTATGTGTCCTGACATTTTAGTGATATGAAACTGGTTAGTGTTTCAAGTTAACGGTGATATTTAAAACAAAGATCAAATAATGTGGGACTTTTTAAGTTGATAGTGTCTTATCATACAGCAATTGATCTGTACAAGTGTCTATTAAAATATTGAATAAGCATCATTACTTAAATATTCAAGTACTTTGTTTGTTTTTTAAAAATAGACGAAAGCATTTTTTTTTCTAGAGTTTTGCAAAGAACTTTAAGTGGTGAATAAAGTTTATGTATATTTGGGACTAAATACTTAATTATTGCACCCACGTTCCTTTTAGGGATTTCGCCGCGCACAACTGTTTTGTTTGTTCTGATAACTCGGTAAAAGTTGGTGATTATGGGACGTCTTTTGACCGTTGCAGAGTAAGTGAATTTTTGAATTATATTTGTAAGTACAGCACAATAATATATAAATCTTAATTGATATTTAAAATCAAACTATGTTTAATAATCATACAACCTAATGGTCAATAATTTATAAAATCTGTCAAGTCACATTAATTGTACTACTTAGCATTTATATCAAAGGAACGGCACCCTCTACTTTATTGTTGCTCCAGGCATTTCTTTATAAAACAACATGGGACACCATGTCTTGGTTTGAAAATCTTAAGCTTTTAAATCAGGGTTATGTTTAAAACATTTTGTTTGAAACAATTGTTTTAAACATGTTTAAAACATAGTAATAAAAAACATGTTTAAAATTTTTTTTTAAAAAAACGATTTTTCCTATTATCAATGTGGTACATAATTTTAGTTAATTAAAATAATACCAAACATGAACTATTACATTATTAGTTTATAAATTCTTCTATTAGCTTATCTAATTTAATCAAAGGAAGACACCGAATCGCCAGATAATCGAAGGATTTCTTGTATTCTATGATTCTTCGACAAAGAAAGATGCAAGGCATATGCCTAAAATTATTGGAGATGGAAGTAAATATAGAAGACCAAAACGCAAAAAGAACCATGTTTTTTTTAAAACTCGTACAACTTGTTCAATAACCAAAATGTAATTGTTTTTAAAAAAACATGTTTTAAACAAAAAAACATGTTTAAAACAAAAAAACATGTTTTTTTCCAACCCTGCTTTTAATGTGTTTTTTGCATGTTGCAGGAAGATTACTATTGCCTTGGAGAAATTGCATTGCCTATAAGGTGGTGCTCCCCTGAAACTTTACAGTGTACAGAAGCAACTATAGAAACCAAAGAAATCACAAGAGAGGCCAACATATGGTAAATATTTTTAGTCAACCTTCCACCTATTGAAGAGGACATGCATTTCAGTAAAAAACGATACTTCAACCATGTTAGCCTATGAAGAAATTTGTATAATAAATAAGTAGAAAACAAAAATTTTTTCCTATTGTTTTAAAACTTGCCTGGTATGCTAAGGTAGTGATAAATGCCTCACATGTGCTTTTTTTAAAAATTGTCCTTATAGTTAATTATACCTTTTTTTTTATAAACTAACAAGAAAACGAGTAGGTTTGTAACAGAATCTGTTACTTAACCTGCTTCCACACAACAGTTGTATTTAACAGGTAAAAAGGTGCCAAACACAGCATTAATTCTATATTAAACATTTGCATGCTAAATTTGCTAGTTTTATTTATTTTATTTTAAAAAAATTCAATAATTATTACTTATCGTTTCCAAAAACTAATTTATATTTCAAAGAATAAATATGTAATATTCATCGCTTTTAAATAGTATGAAAACATTTCATATCAACATACAAAGAATATGGTAGTGAAATATATTTGACGTCATTTCAAACTGATCGATGTCGCAAAAATAAATTTATTTTAATTTTTATTTACTGTCTGCAAGAATTAAAGTTTCTCGAGCGATTGTTGCGAATGGCAATGATGATTTAATTCTAATAAAAATGACTTCCTATGCTTTTTAAATGAGCATTAAATGTTGCAGTTTTTTAAGTAATTGAAGTACTTCGAATTCTTCTCTGAAATTTCCAATGTATTCTAATTCGAGAGATACTCTGAATTTTTTGACATATTACACTTGTCTGTAGTATTTGTTGTTTGGGCTATGAAAGTGGGTGACAGACAGACTGAACAATTATAATACCTTCTACTTTTTACGTTATAAACGAAGTGTGGAAGCTAAAACAATACATTACAGTGGATTTAAAAGAGTTTCCACAAAAAGTCTGTCCTTTTTCATCTCTCATTTTCATAGTCTTAACTGCAAATGCTGCTACCAAAGTTGCAGTGGTTATTTACTAGGCAGTGATTCATTTTGAATCAAGTAAAATTTTGAAAGATAAATTTGTTAAAATATCTATTCAATTAGGTTTTCAATTTATATTTTTGTAGCTATTAATAATGAAGAGGTTTGCATTACATTGTTTGAATTAATATTCAAATTCAACTTCTAATCAATTATTATTTTTTAGTTTTGACCATGCAAATTACAAATTCATTCAGCAAATAATTTTAAATGAGATTTTTTAAGTGCAAATTATTTATTAAAATAAAAATATATCAAAATTACAGTTGAGAAACCTATCGGATACAATTACAGTTTCATGATACAGTTACGATTATCTGATAATAGTTACTATTTAATTACTTAAACAATATACTAATATTGATAGTAAAGCTGTTACTACCGGGTGGCCCAGCGTGTAGTGTTTGAAACAAATGAAAAAATAAAAACAAATAAGAGACATGAGAAGAATTTAATGACGTTTATTGAATGGACATATTGGGCAATTAATGATAAAGAGGTTCGAAGTGCCCGCCATCTTTAACAAGGACAGCAGTTAGGCGGTTCTCGAATCCAACCATACTCCTTATCCATACCTTCCTCCATACTCCTGCCATACTCCTTTTGTTCGGCCAATTCTTTTTGTGGAACTTCTCACGCAAGCTAAAAAAAGCGTCCCACAAAAAGAATTGGTCAAACAAAAGGAGTATGGAGGAAGGAGAAAGGTATTTGTAAGGAGTATGGAGTATGGTTGTATTCGAGAACCGCCTAACTGCTTTCCTTGTTAAAGATGGCCGGCACTTCAAACCTCTTTATCATAAATTGCCCAATATGTCCTTTCAATAACCGTCATTAAATTCTTCTCATGTCTCTTATTTGTTTTTATTTTTTCATTTGTTTCAAACACTACCCGCTGGGCCACCCGGTATTTCACTAATACTGATGTTCTGCTTTTAGGGCATTTGGTGTTGTTTTGTGGGAAATCTTTGAATTTGGTAAACTGCCCTACGAAGACTTGACCAATGAACAGGTGCTGCAGAAAGTTCTCATTGATCAAACCGTGACTTTGCCTCCTCCATCAATGGATTTTCCTATAAAACTGGAAATGTAAGTGTATTGTTTGTCTTATTAGTGCAATAAATACTCTCATTTTTGTTTAATTTTTTATTTTAAAAGCATTTGTGGGATGTATAAGACATTAAATATGTTTTTATAACAGCGTGCGAAAATGACACTTTACGTGCTTACGTCACATACAGTGCCGAAAGTAGTACTTTCGGCACTAGTGCGGTAAAGTAAATAAGAGTATCTGATTGGTAGAAAAACAAAATGTCATGAATATCTCCATGGAAACTAAATGATGTCATGAAACTCACTTACTTCTATTGGTTCATTACTTTTGCATTTTTTAATATCTCCATGGAAACTACAAGTACTACAAAAATTATTAAATACTATTTTGATTCAAAATAGAAAATTATTTTACAACTTTTCTTTTACTACTTTGCATTTTCGAATATCGCCATGGAAACTAAATGTCATGAAAATCACTCATTGGTAGAAATACTTTCTTGCACGTTATTATAAAAAATATTGTAAGCAAGCACATGCCAAATAATACTTTATTAAGCTCATGTCATTATTTCACTAGTCATTATTTTCGGTACTAGTTGCTTAAATAACTATGTATTACTGGACTCTGGTTTTTCTTTAACATGTCGATATCTATGATTAATAAAGAACTTTATCTTTAGATACTTACAGGGCGTGTTATAAGATTAAAATATTTTATTCTATTATTATTTCTATTTGAGAAATTAATATATTGTTTAAGAAATTAAATTAATAGTAATCTTAATTATTTTCACTAACTATGGAGCTCAAAGTTCTCAATTTTTTTTTAAATATATCAAAACTTTTTCATCACTTTCAACTTGTAAAAAAATGTATTGATAACTAAAAATATACTAAAGCTGTGAAATTTTTCTAAATGATATTTTTACACTTAACAATATAAAAAAAAACTTATCATGTGTGACACATTGTTGCCATTTGTTATTAATTAAATTTTGTTTCCTTCCCAGGACTTTGATAATGAAAGAATGCTGGAAAGTTGCCAACTCAAGACCACCCATGGAAAAAGTAGAAAAGTTCCTAACTCGCCTTTACAATGACTGCCACAACCTGAAAACCCTGGAAGAAACCTGTTTCGAAGAACGCTGGGAGGCCCTACAATCAAAGGTCACCGAAGTCCCCTCCGTGTCCTCTGATCGCATTTCGCTGAAATTCGAGAACGACTTCTCTGAGCGGAGCAGCGATTTTATTGATGCCATCAACTATTCGACGTCTCTCAAGTTGGATAATGATGCCTCCGACGGAGAAAGGTTCTCGTCTTTCGACGTCATCCATTGTCACAATGACGCCCACAACTGCTCCTCGGACGGGGAGAGGTTCTCGTCTTTCGAGGCGTCATATGACGTCTTTTCGAAGAACATCAACGGACAACTCTCGCCCAGCCTTAGGGTACTCAACGGCAGCATCGATGAATTGACCGAAAATGACATCTGCAGCGTCTCAATTGGGTACGAAAGGAGTGCCTCGGCAACGTCGGATCACACGCTTTCTAACCTTGACGATGACCTTGGATCTCAAGTTGGGGAGATTGTCACCTCGGTTACTGTAAGGGATATGGATCCTGGTTCAGACGTCTCGAAGCATCAACTAAATAGCTATAATAATAACATTAACTCTGAATATTTTGCTGAAGTCTTGGAAACATCAAAGCATCAGCAGAACCTATATAGTAACAGTCAAGTTTCAGATTCTTTGCCTTTTATTAGAAATCAAAATAGCGCTGTTCCACCGAACTTGGAAGAATTTAAAGCTGTGGATAATAATTACAATGAATTGCCTTTCATCCACGAGAATTCAAATCGCATCCATGCAGTTCCAAAAGAGCCTAATATATATCCCGAAGAAGTTGCCAGCAATATTTCTCATCTGAATAGGCCCCGCTTGTTGAGTTCTGTTCCTGATATAGTTGTACATGAGTCCCCCTCCGTGTTAGAAAGCTCGCATGATGAAAATGAAAATATCGTTCCGGAACTAGAAGACGAGACTCCGACAAATGAGAGTCCCAGAGGTTTTCGCTTTGTATTTAAAGGGGAAACCACAGCCGATAGTCAACACAATCGCACTTCAAATGATTCTGATCTAACCCCTGGTAGTCAAAACACCCCTGATAGTGATAACATTAGCTCTGCTAAACCACTAATAATGAAAGGTCGCTCGCATCCACTAACTAGCACCCCTCTTAAAAGTAACCACGAAACTAACATTGGCAGTTCTCCTGAATCCTTCTCTAACCCAGATGATTCTGGAAATGTTTTCTACACAAACTCAATTTCAGAAATAGGAACGGAAAGTAGTGAAAATAAAACTCCTCCAAAACCTACTTGCGAAGTTGCTGATGAGCTTAAGCTCCAAAGGCAGCATGATATTATTGCAGACAAAATAGTTCCTGATACAAAAAGCTCCAGTGGTACTGTATATTTTGAAGCACCAAGTAGTAGGACGGATACCACTTTTAGAACCCTTGACTCTAATGCCTTGGTGGAAAACATCAGTACCTCTTCATGTGATCCTCAAAACTTCGTTAGTGCTCAATCTACTTTTGTTTATAATTCAGATGCCATATCAAAAACTCTGACAGAGGGCAGCGTAAAAGAAAGTTCTTTGGCAAACCAGCTACCGGATGTAAATAAAATTGAGAACGGTAAGGTGGTTGTCGTCAATATTCCTACTCTCTCTGTTGAAGAAGAAAATGATTGTGCCTTGTCTTCAGCAGAAAGCTTAGACAAAGACTACAAGTGGCCTTCTCTTCAAGAAGCTAAAAGTGATAGTAACTCAGATGCTTACATTGGGGACAAAAAGTCATCAACTAAAGAAGACCTCCTGTCTTTAGACTACGGGGAACCGGTCACACCTGATGTGTCGTTCAACGTCTCCACTTGCAGCTACGAGAGAGACGGACGGACTTTCAGCACAAGCAGTCCCGGGATCTCCTCCGAGAATGCAAAGGACTCTGAGGAATCGGACTGTGAGCATTCTGGCTTGAAGAAACACCAATCTAGGAATCAGCATCATCTAGAATACGATGACTCAGACTGTGAGACTTCCAGCTCGAAAAGGTTTGGATCTAGAAACCACCAAGACAAGAACTATGTTGCAGCCGAAGCAAACACTTGTCCGAATAACTGGACTCTTTCGGAGGCATCGAGTGCAGAGTTCCTCGACTCCTACTCGCCTGCTTCTGATTCTTATGGTCACAGTGACGAAAACCGGATGGAGTCAGCAGGGAACCAGAGGGGGCACAAATCAGGGTTTCACAGGTCAAGCTTCAATCATCAGGGTTAGTTTTGTCCTTTTAAACTCTTTATTTCCAGAAGCTTTTTTACTGAGATTGTATTTTTTGTTTTGGTCCTTGTAATCATTATTTCAGTGTTCAGTCATGAAAATTATTATTCTTGACTACCTATATTAGACTATTACACCTATTACTAGACTGTTATTGATATTAGGCTTGTATTTGTATTTTTGGCGTCTAATTGATACCAGACCACAAAAAAAGGCTTTCAAGATATTTTTTCTAGAACGGCGAGTCCTTCTAGATAGCTTAAAAATCTATTTATGAAAGTTCTCCAAAAAGTAATAGCAGCTTCATGTTCAACCCTTTTTTTGTACTAAACTACAAAAAAATAGGTATTTTTACGTTCTTAAAGATAAATCTTTATTTTCATTATAGCAAATGTTTTCTAATTTGTTCTTGGATGTTCTTAAAAATATTTATCTTTGTTTGGAAAAGTATAATTAAATTCTTATTTTTTTATGAGTATAATTGAATAAAAACATAATACATTCTTATTTTTCCTGATTAGAAACTGGTCACAAGACGGACCTCTTTTACGCAGAAGACGATGATTTAGAAGACGATTCCGACTTGGACGCCCACAGAAAGGGAGAGCTGAGGTTGAATCCCTACGATGAAGTCATTGTTGAAGATCTAGAGACAGGGGAACAGACCATCATTACGGAAAGTTTCTCGACGTGTGATGATTACGAAAACTCTGCCGAGAGCGATGACATTTTAAAGATAAACACAGAGACGGACGAAGCCATCATTGTCGATTCGTCGGAGGCACTTGTTGGTTTCGTTCCCAGTCGGTCCATTGAGATGTTGAATGATTGCCATATTCTGTCAAATGCTAATCCTTTGTTCAATCTTGAGGAGGAAAGAGAATCGTCGGATTCGAACCATTTGGATGCACCTAATTCGGCCTCGTCGTCTCCAGGTAATTTGAGAGATTTTTTTCAAAGTCATTTAGAATAGTGCCAAGTCAATTGAAATTCAAAAGTAGTTAATTCAAATCTTTTTAATTGACTTGTCCATTTGAAATGTTTTTGTTAGACAGTAATCGATTCAAGTCTTTTAATTCAACAGTGGTTAATCCAGACCTTTTTCTTTCACCATTCGTTGATCCAAAACTTCCTAGAATTGTTTTTCAGTTTGGTTAAAATAAATTTTAATCAGTTTAAAAAAGATTGTTTTGGTGTTGGTTACTTTTCAGGTTATTGCTGCCTTTACTTTCTAAGAACTAAATGTTTAAAAAGAAATATTTTTTATATGCACAATACAATAGCATGCTTAAAGAAAGAACTGAGGGAAAATTATTAAAAATTAATAAATATTTGTTTTATTGTGTAAGTTAAAATGCAAATTGACATTTATTTTATAAACTGTTTCTTTTAAGTATTTCGAGGGTTCAGAATACAAGTAACCCAAGTCTGCTTTTTGTCATTTTCAAGCTAGCAGCACAATTGCATGCACTATTAATAATTTCAGTGTAATAATGAAAAAGTCCTAGTTCTGATAATATCCGCTAGGCAGCTAAGATTTTAAACAATTAAGTGGTGATTTTGTTATGAAGCTTTAACTTTAAACCTCTGTAGCACAAAGAAGCTTTTTATGAACTTGATTCACTTTTATTCTGAGCCCTCCATTTGTGGTGAGCATCACAATGCCAAATTTGACACTTCATCCATTTTCTGACTAAAAAAAATTATAGTTACTTAAGAAAACACAGATAAATTTTATTTTTCATTGTAAAAATAGTCGCCACGACCATTATCTAACTGTATTTCCAATCCCTCTCTCAACAGCTCTCTTTAACTCCCACCCGAGCCCCTCTGACTCCCCCTACCAACCCCCCACTCGCACTTTTCCTGCCCTACAGAACGAAGTGATCGAGGAGGAAATTACTGAGGAAATCCCCTCCTCCACTTACTCCCCCTCAGCTGCCTCATTCAGCAGCTGCGAGCTGGAGGATCGGATGTCTCGGAGCAGCCCCGAGCTGGAGGATAAGTATAGCCGCAAGCATGGGGATCAGATGTCTCAGAGAAGCTACGAGCTGGAGGATCGGATGTCTCGGAGTAGCCTCGAGCTGGAGGATCGCAAGTACCCAAATAGCTGTGAGCTGGAGGATCGGATGTACTTGGACAGCCGCGAGCAAGAGGATGGGATGTCTCGGAGAAGCTACGAGCTGGGGTATCAGATGTCTCGGAGCAGCCCTGAGCTGGAGGATTGCATGCATCAGAATATCCATGAGCAAGAACATCTGATGTACCCAAACAGCCGAAAGCAAGGGGATCGAATGTCTCAGAGAAGCTACGAGCTGGAGGATAAGATGTCTCGGAGCAGCCCCAAGCTGGAGGATTGCATGTACCATAATACTCGAGAGCTAGGGGATCGGTTGTCTCAGAGAAGCTACGAGCTGGAGGAGGATCAGATGTCCAGGAGCAGCTCATCTGGAGGGTCCCCTGCGAGGAGGGTACGGACAGAGACGGAGGAGACTACCTCGGTAATGCCCTCCGCTGAGCTGTATTACGGGGAGGATAGTCCCGAGTGCTCGCCTGGTAGAAGCGTCCAGGTGAGGTTTTGTTCATTTATCAGATTTTGATGTTTGTAGTAGAGTTTGGGGAGTGTAGGAACAAAACTATCAACCATATCGAAATGTTTTCCATGTATTGTCAAAGTTTAATAACTTAAAGGGGTGTAAATTTTTCTATGCAATTCTTTGAGGATTCTTATGCACACCAACAAAAAAGGACGACAAACCGTTCTTAATCTAAAATGTATCTATTAGGAGTATAAAAAATCAATGCATACATAACAAGAACCTCTTACAATAAAAATCACATTGTAAATGGCCTTCTGATATCCTAAAATTTAGAACCTATAACATTTTATAAAAGCACGTCAGAAAAAAATCCTGTTATAAATGGCCTTTCGATATCATTAAATTTGTCTTAAAATTTAGATCTCTGATTATTTTTACATGCTAGAATATATTAGGGTATATTTTTTTGTAATAATGAACATTAAAAACTCCAATATTCTCACAGAGAGACAAATACAAAGAAAGTGATGATACAAAAAAGAACGACAAACAATTCTTAATCTAACATATATCTTTTAGGAGCATAAAAATAAACACATGCACTACAAGAACCTATATAATATCATATAAAAATATGTCATAAGAAAAAGCCATAAATTCCCTAATTTGAATAAAACTACAACATTCCAACAGAGTGACGAATACGAAGAAAGTGACGAGGACGCCTCTGAAACTTCACCCCTCCGACGGAGGTTCAACAACACACAGGATTTCCCAAGGGACTCCGACAACAACCACAGAGATGACGTCATGCACTCCTTACCCCCCACCCACCCCGTCCGTTGGCGATTGGACGACACTTTGGACGTCGCTCTGGAGAGGGATAACAGCCCCGTAATTCTGGAGGGACAGGAAATTCTCGCGGGAGGTATGCTGCTTGAGACAAAAGGGATGTCGGTAAAAGGTGTGTATTTTTTTTAATGGTTATAAACAGCGATTGGAATAACATGTTACTTGTAACAGTTACTTTTTACAGGTAACCCAGAGTAACACCGTTAGATTTTCAGAAAGTAACTGTAACTTAGTTTCTTTTAGCTGCAAGGAAGTAACAAAAAATTTAGCTACACTTCTGTTTCTTCTCACAGTGCTCTTAACAGATAGTTTTAACACCGGTCGACGTTTTTTCATTTGATTATTTAAAATTGAACAGTGGGTCCTAATCTAATTGCTAACAAAATGCAGCACATCACTTTCAAATAACCCAAACCTCTTCCCATAGATATCACGTCTGCTCTTCATCGTCTCGAAGCAGAAGAGGACATCCGTCGCCACCACCTAGACGTGTCTCGATCTCCGTCTCCGTACGGAAGTGGCGTCAGCTCCGTCGAGTCTTCTCCGTGTCGAGGGGACGCCTATACGCCGGATTTTGAATCCTCCGATTCGACGGAGGACGAAGGTCCTAGTTCGTGTTCTTCGACATCAGGATCCTTTGAGTGCATACACAATAAGTTCAAGAGCGTGGTGAGTGTTGGAATTGGTTTATTTTAGGTTTTTTTTAATTCATTTTTAGCAGATTTGGAAAATGTGATACTTACAACTCTGAAGGCCCTGTAAAATCAGAATCGGGGGGGAAATATCAACAGCGAAATCAGAAAAATCTTAGTTTTTTAGTTTTTGTAAGTAAAAAGGAACAAGGCCAGTTTCTTGTTCACAAAATTATTCTAAAATTTGATGAAAATACAGAAATCAGTTAAATTTTAGTCAGCAACATTACCAGGGGCTGAGTTGGGCTCCGCTTATAAACTACTAACTTCCACTTTATTGAATATCTATTGAGGATCGTGTTAATTGAATTCTGTCCATCGAGCAGATTTTCAAAAGAACCCTTAAAATTTTATCCCCGATTTCACCAATTCCCTCTAACATAACCTAACCTTTATCTAGTACGATAGTTGATATTAGGGACTGTAGTAAAGCGTTAATTGTAACGCCATTACATGTAACAGTTACTTTTTTAGGTAATGGCGTTAGACTTTTCGGAAAGTAACTGTAACTTAGTTACCTACTTTTACTGTTAACGAAATAACGAAAAAATTTCGTTAGTTTTCCATTACTTCTCAAGCCGCTATTCATGGATTTTTTCTGCAAAGTTCAGCGTTCTGCATAAATTTAATTATTTAGAATTTAACTTTTAACAATGTAGGATTTCCATTCTTAACTTTTTTCGATTATCCCTACTTCTTTAAAAACACTCTCAAAACAGTAAGAGGTTCTGTTTCAAAAACATTAAGATGGCTAAATTTCCATTTTTCTTGTAACTTGAAATTTCTAAAAGTAACTGTGATTAAGTACTTTTCGTATAAAGTAACTGTAGCTAGTTACTTTTCATATTAAGTAACTGTATGCGAGTTACTTTTTAAAAGTAACTTCCCAATCTCCCTGGATATTATGCCCAATCCGAACCAAACCATTGCAAGCTAAAAGAATGTTGGATTAATTGCAATCGTCTTGCAAATTTTGTCCAAGACTATGCCATTTGATGAAAAGAATAAGTATAATACCAAGCCCGTAGAACAGGGGTTCCCAACCGGTGGTACGCGGGATAATTTCAGGTGGTACGCGTGAGCAACATGATGCTTCTATTTTGGATGTCATTTGTTACTAGTTACTTGTGTGAGAGTGGATTTTCTGAACTCTTGTACATAAAAATTACACATAGAAGCAGAATAAGTGTTGAAGAAGACTTAAGAGTGAAGTTAAGTTCCATTGCTCCTTATGTTGATATTTTAATCACAGGCAAACAACAAGTTTTGCGTTAAAGACTATAAATGTATATATTTTATATGATGATTAATTTTTGCTGAGTTTGTACTAATTTTTTTATTTGTATTTTTTTAGACCGATAGGTAACAAATAAAACTGAAAATTATTACTATTTTTATCTTTTTATTTCTCCCCTTTATTTTAAGCATGTTATAAATAAACAAATACCAACCATTAAATATAAAGTTTTCTCAGGAATTTAAATCAAAAGCCTTTGAACACTTTTAGAAGAGTAAATATTATGCGCTTATTAAAGTAATTTGGTCTGGTGGTACGCCAAAATTTCTCAAAAAGTCAAGTGGTACGCAGGTGCAAAAAGGTTGGGAACCCCTGCTGTAGAACATCTATTTGATTGTATAATGAATGTTAATATAAATTTACTATCTTTTCTTATCAACAGGATGATGTGTCTGCAGAACCAGTTGAAGATGAAGAAGATCCACCAGAAGAGGAAGACGATTCAAGTCAGCGGCCAAGTCCACTCAAGATCTTCTCTACAACATGGGATTGCCATGCCACACCCACCAAAGGAGTTTTAGTCACTCCGGAGAAAAAGGTATGCTGTAATAGATTGTGTCGACCAGGGGTTCCCAACCTTTTCTGGACCATCGCCTCGTATTTTAGGTTGATTAACATCCATCGCCCCCTTTTAATTTTCATGTTATGTCTAATCATTATTTGAGATAAAGTGTAGCTATAAAACAGTTTTATAACACTTACTAACCGTTTATAAAAGCAACCAAAGAAGCTTTATCCGGTCACTTTTAAATAAAATAGAAAAAACATAAAACACATATTTTTAAAGAACAAAAGTAAAATAAGTAACTAAGATATTTTTACTTATTTCTAGAAAATTTAAGAGAGTTTAAAGTAAAAATTGGCTGGTTTGGTTATGGTTGGAGAATGGTTTTACGGTACAAAGGTACAGCATTATTTTAATTTTCCCCCATTGAATACTCATCGCCCCTCAAGTATTTTTTGCCCCCTTGATAACACAAATCGCCCACTTGTTGATCGCCCCCAGGTTGGGAACCGCTGGTGTAGACCTTATTTTTGTTCTCAAGTATCAGAGTTGTTAAAACCTTCGAGAAGTTGATTACTTTATCAACCTAGCTTTCTTTTTAAACGATGCCAGCAAGGTCTTTCCCTGCACTTTTAGCACGGTGTTCGTTGAACACAGCAGACAACTTAGGAATAACTTAAATGTAACTAAAAATTGACCTTGCAGCATAGATAAATACTATACATTTCTATAATTTCTATAAACAGAAAAACTTGGTTACTTTGAACCATTTCTCATTTTTATATTAAGGCCGACGCCTACCCTCTCAAATTCATAGCTCCCTAACGAACCTGAATTTAGTGGCAACACAGGAGGCGGGGCAACGACCAAAATCTCTAGCCTATCAATACAGCTATCTAGAGAGAGGGGTTTCGACCCCCCCCCCCCCCAAGCACTCCCTACAAGTGGATCCGATCGTGGCCCCCGAAAGTAGGGGTCCGAGTCTGTCTTGACGGCGCTAATGACCAGCCTGGGGGAATCGACTCGACAATTCATTTCCGTTTATATTTAGAGAAAAGTTAAAGTGCAATAAAAGGAATATATGTAATATAAGGAATTTGTAATTCTGTGACGTGAATAGCACATTTGAAATAAAATATTATTGAAATAAAACTTAAAGTTGAAATTCACTAAAAATAAAAAATGATGACAGCAAATAAAAATTTCTATCAATGGTGGTGCAAAACCTATACAATTCGAAACCGTTACATAATAATAAGAATTTTTTTTATCTTATAATAAAAGAAATAACGATTACAATAAAACTGAAGGTTAAAAAAAATCAAATTAATTCTGCATTTCAAAGCCAGATTCCCAACCAGTTTTTGCAGGGAGGTGTCGTGTTACCTGTTATCAAACCAAGGGCGGATCGAGGGTGACAATTTGGGGGGAGGGTCTTTAATACCCTCAGATAGAGAGGGGTCTAGGGAAGATTTATTGAATTTTTATGCCCATAGAAGTATTTTTGAAGCATCTACAAATAATATTAAAGTTTAAAAACATGTAATTATGTTTAATTACAATTATTTTTAATTAACATTGTTTTAATTAAAATTAATTTTTAATTTATTTTTCCATTGTAAATGCAGTTTTTTACTAGTAATTTAGTATGTTATTAATAACTTTTTATAAACATTAATTAGTTTGTATTTTTACATAACTCATATTTGTATCATTTAATCGATAATTAATGTCTTATTTTTTGAATAAAAATGGGGGTGTTTCAAGGAGGATTTGGCAATAGCTCTGCGGTTTTGTTTCATGTCTCTCGAATTACTGTTGTTTTGGTATTCGGGAGCGAGTTTCCGAAGAGAATATTTAAGTTGTTAATTTTTAAAATTCCGATTTCTTTCAATGCAAGTTTTAATTGATAAATGATTAAAACAATGAACAGTACAGCAAGAAGTTGTAATTAAAAAAAATTAGAAAACTCAATTTCGAATAGCAACAAAAGTAATTTTAGAGATATGAAAACAAAACCGCAGAGCTATTGCCAGATCCTCCTTGAAACAACCCCATTAAGAAAATTTTTATTATAGAATGTTAGTTAAAATTTAACTACTTAGATAATTTAAATCACCTGATTTGTTGTACAGAAATTAAACGACAAGCTTCTATTATTAAATTAAATTATAAAATGATTTGTGTGTAAATAATTTTAACATTTATTTAGTTTATATTTTAGTTTAGTACAAATGAAAAAAAAAAAATTCGACGCCACACGATATTTTTTCAAACTTCGCCCTAGCCGTAATATTTTTTTCCATGTTCTAGTTCTAAGTTGAGAATGCAACGAGTTGTAGTATAAATATTAGTAAAAAAAAAAACATTTCTTTAGAAGTCGATTCTATCTAGTTTGAATTTTAAGATTTTGGGAGGGAAATTTCCCCCTCCCCCCGTGGATCCGCCACTGTATCAAACAGATACTAGGGAGCTTCTCTGGACTTCCAGAATATAAATACAATTAACAATTATTTTTATCAAACAAATAATAAAAAATTATAAAAAGATAGCATAAACTTATCCTACAGTTGGAAAAGGGTCAATGAATCGCTCCATTTTATGCACGGACAATGAAAAATATAGTATAGCAATCAGTCAAATTCAAATACAATATTTCTGATAAAAAGGCAGTTGCAATGACATAAATCAAGTACGTAGTGTAAAATATCAAATTTAAATTTTAAAAAAAAACTGAAATATTTTTAAAAAAAATAATATACACAAATAACTAAAATATTTTTTTAAAAAAAGAAAATTTTCCCATAAAAAAGCGATGTTCCTTGTGTTTCTACAATTACTGGTATTATATTAAATAGTTAAAAAATAAATCATATTTAAAAAACTCGTGCAAATAATGAGAGTTATACGTACTTTTCTGATTTCTAAATTTAGACTATTAGTGGGTAGTGTTACTAAGCCTAGAGCTTAGTTTTGCCATATGTTTTCCTCTCTCATTCAAGTACGCATCAATGTAGTACACTAGTTGTAGAAATTATTTACTTTAAATGATTTGTAGATGTACTTTCGCGACTTGGTTACATTTGGTCATTACTTTGATGCATTCAAAGAAAAAAAAAGAGCCGCCTTTAGCAAACTTCCTTTCACAAGTAGTAAAATACTTCCTAAAATAAATTTGTTGATTACCAAAAAAATGACGGTTTTAAGGCGAAATAGATAAGATCAAATAATGAGTTTAGTTTCTGAAAGTAATGGCGAAAGAATAAAATAAACATTTTGAATTTTAAATGTTTTCGTTAAGTTTTATTTAATTTTTTCAGCCGATGGCATCAGGAAAGAGAAAAATTATCAGATTTGAGCGAAAGTGGTTGTATTTTTTCAGAAAATTGAATTTTCTCTAAAAATGGAACAAATATGAAAAAAACTAAGCCTCAGGTGCACACGTTGGTATTAAAGAGAATCTATCTTTAAAATTTCGAATTCCTGTGGGCAGTATAAGTAGGTCTTTTACGATCCGAAGACAGACAGACTCTTTCTTTTATTATTATAGATAAGAAACACACACATAAACACACAAAACTACATTTTTATTATTATAAATTTGGTACTTGTTTCTATCGTAAACAAATGGTAAAATGGTAAAGTATAATGAAAGAGTCCGTAGTCTTATAGTAGTGCAAGTATTTTATATAAAGAGTGTGATTTTTTAGAAAAAATTCAATTTGTTTAGTTACATATTTTTTTCAAACTTTGTATTAAAATATTTATGTCATTAAAAAATGCACTTCATTAAGAAAATTTTGTAAAATACATAGTAAACAAATATTTATAATTAAAATTAAATTTATAATTAAAAAAAATAGTAAAAGAATTTTATCGAAACTAAAATCCTGAAATCTTTTTTCAGCTTGAACTATTTTAAAATAATCTTTATAATGCAAATTATAACACGAACAGTACAATAAGCTAAGGCAACTTTAAATCAAATCATGGCGGCAACCAACTACACGTTATGAGCGCAGTGGAATGACGGGCTCTAGAACGACACCTCTCAATCACAGAGTAGAAAATAAGCATTTCTTAACAGCAAGCAAAAAAAAAAAAACCCAGCAATCTAACAAACAAGGAACACCAGATCTTCTTTCAAAGATTCTTTTGAAAAAGAACCCCTAATAGATAACAACCCCCAAAGATAGACCCCCAAGTGCGCTTCCCAACCACGAGTTTTTGACCTCTGACCCCCGAAAGTTTCCTGAAAGGCGTGGCCTGTGTGGAGGCGTGGTTTCAGCCAATTTTCAAACACTTACCTTAAAAGTTCCGCAAAAACCCTTACTTAAAAAAATTAAATTTAACTTTAAAGATATTGTATTAGTAAAAAAATGTTGAAATTTTGTTCCAGAAAGAAAAATTTTTCGGTTTTTCACCTTTTAACTAACTTAAATATTTCGCTAAAAATAAAATTTCAATTTAAAAAAAAGTAAATAACTTTTTAAAAAAAGTAGCCTTAACAAACCACAATTTAATTGGAGTTTTATGAATTAAAAAAATCGCATCAAATTATTCCTATAATTTCATTGCTTTTCATCCGAAAAAAAATCATTTTTTCCCCATAGACTTAGCATTAGCCAGCCCGATCGAGGTAGGACGGGGAATGGGGGTGTCCGATCCCCTTAAAACTTAACTGCATCTGACCACTGTTGCCACACTTTCTTTATAAAAAGATACTCACTAAAACAGTACTAGCCTGCAACACATTTCAGTAACATGGTGTCACTTGACTGCGGTTCTAAAATACGGCGCCCGTCGCCTATAGCCCTCGTGTAGCTCTAGTGCGAGGATAATTCAAACTAAAACTAAAACTCAGTAACATGGTCAAACTTGTATGTTTATACGTCTACTTTATTTTACAAATGTTGTAGTTCCTTTTTGTGATGTCATTCTTGTATTCTGTTGTCAGGGCTCGAAGTTGTCCTTAAATTCCTTATATTCCTTAGAAAAAATAAAGTGTCCTTAAATGTCCTTAATTTTTAAAAATTTTAATAAATGTCCTTAAATTATTATTTTCCAAATTTTTAAAATAAGTCAAAGTAAATATTATCTTATTTTCGATTAATCAGAATTTTTCGAAAAATTTTAGACGATAAAAATTTAAATTAAAAAAAAAACGCATTTATTTTCGATCTACGTCGCTGTAGGGATGGCGGTTTTTGAGAAAAAAAAAACGAAAAAACCTTGTAGGGATGGCGGTTTTTCACCACGCCGGTAAAATCGGCCCGGTTTTACCGACCCTTAAAAACCGGTTTTATAAAACCGGTTTTCCAGGAAACCGGTTTTTCGGGTTTTTTAAATAAACCCAGTTTTTATGTGTTTTCAGTTTTTTATTTATTAATTGAAAAAATTAATTAAATATTAACTAATTAACATTAATTTTAAAAATAATTATATAATTTACAATAAACTAATTAATATTAATTAATAATTAATATGGTGTGGTGCTTTGTGGTCTAATTTTAAAATATTGATATAAATAAAAGCAAATTGTTTTCCTTTCAACTTTGGTATTGTTCAAAATATAATTTATTAACCCTTGACTCATCATGTACATAATTTTATTCATCAACTTTGAGAATTTTTTAACTACATATTGTCATATTTAAATTTATGCAATTTTGATTACATAAATATTTTTTTTTAAAAATATTAAAAAATTTTATGAAAAATAAAGATTGAGAGGTTAACGGAAGGCTAAATATTGGTATATTTGAGTATTGTAAAAAAGTATCCTATATAAAAAAAGAGAAATCACATTGTTTTCTATGCTTTTTTTTTGTTAGGATTGTATAAAATGTAATTAATGATAGTTTTTTTTAGCTAATAAGAAGTTGTGTTTAGTTTCATTATTTGCGTCTTTCACATTAGATGAAGATTAGAGAAAAGATACTTTTAACATTATCTACTATTTGATTATAATTTAGGGATTTTCATTAGTAAATATTTTAGAATTTATGACTAAATTAATTTGTAATTAATAACTTAATAAATGTAATTTTTTCTAGGTGTGTAGTAAGTTATTTAAAATTAATTGTATTGTCATTCGTTGTAGTTGACTTTCAAAATGGATGTCCTTAAATTGTCCTTAAATTTTTAAGAAATTTTGTCCTTAAATTTTATTTTTTGACTTCCAGCCCTGTCTGTTGTTCATCTGTGTATAAGCTAATGTTTTATAACAAGTAGATATCAATATTTCTTTTTTTGGACTAATAATTATTATTAAATCATACTAAGAACAGGCTTTTTTTGCAAAAAAAAAGAGAATAATATAAGAATATTAAGTTATTTTGAGTTTCAAAACTATTATTATATTAGTTAGTTATAATTAGTTAATTTTAGTATGAAACGTTTTTCATTAATTTTGACAATCGCCCTGTACTTAGAAAATGACTATTTTCTTCAATATGATGGGATTATAGATCATCTGACCAATCATTGCTGCACCAGTATAGTGACATACACTGCTCAAAAGAATTAAAGCAATGCATGGTTTAAACCCCTTTTACCCCCAATGATTCCATTTGGAATCATCAGTTTGGGATTTTTTTTCTCACGAACTTGAGCCTGCGCTTATTTATCGTTAGAAGGAATAATCATGTATTTGGAAGAATTAAATAATGTTTGTTTTAATTAAATGAAAATAGGAAAAACATGGTAAAATAAAATTCTCTCCCAAAAAAATTTTATGAAATAAATGGACCCTAAATTCTTCACACTTACATTCTTCGATGTTTAAAAATTGATTTAAACTTTTTTAACAAGTAAAGTTTCGAAAAAATTATTGATATAATTTATTCAAAAGTTATGCTTCTGTTTTTTTCCCTTAAATTTTAGTTAAAAAATTGGGATTTTTCTCCCCCTGTTTTTTACCATTTCATTCTGGATGCATAATGAATCTATTTCACAAATTTTAGATTTTTAAATAAAAAAATAAAACGTTGGAACCGAAAAGGTTAACAAAAGTATGCAAAGAGCTCCCCTAATTGTTTTCAGTGTAGTAAAAGTAACTGTTAGCTAATCTTAACTATATTTAGCATCAACTTCGCTATTTGTGAAAAATCCACCGGGCAACTCTGATGAAATCTTTTATGTCTTTTAGTTCTCCTCCATGCGGAAAAGTGTTTCTTTTCACGAAGAGGACCCTCAGGTTGTGTTTGAGTATCCCCCCTGTTCGGACAGCGAAGACGGTCCTCCCAGTGACGATTTCAATCCATGGAAAGTGGACTATAAAAACTATGCAGGTAATGTTTTTTATGTTTTTAATTGGATATAAAAAAAACTGCTCGGCGCAACAGCCCATTACTGGGCCAAGGCCTGCCGTGCCCATTTCAGCTTTCGTGACCTAGGGCTCTGGGTTGCTAGGCATATGTCCCGGTAAGGTGATCAGCCTCACACGGAACCCCCAGTGTTTAGTTCCCAAGCATGCTTGGTACCCATTTTATCGACCCACTCAAGGTAATGAAAGGATGGGTCAACCTCGCCCAATACGGAATTCCATCCCCGGACCTGCTAGGCAACAGCCCATTACTGGGCCAAGGCCTGCCGTGCCCATTTCAGCTTTCGTGACCTAGGGCTCTGGAGTGCTAGGCATATGTCCCGGTAAGGTGGTCAGCCTCACCACGGAACCCCCAGTGTTTAGTTCCCAAGCATGCTTGGTACCCATTTTATCGACCCACTCAAGGGATGAAAGGATGGGTCAACCTCACCCAATCCGGGATTCGATCCCCGGACCTGTGGCGTGGCAATGCGAAGCACTACCACTAAGGCACTGTTTCTCTTTACTTGAATTTTAAAACAAGAATGTACAGTAAATGCTTTCTTACCAGAAAAAAAAGCTAAAAGACTTGTTTAAATTGTTTGGCCTGACTAATAATTTAGTATAGATATTAAAATGTAACCATAGTAGTTCAATTAACTATGGTGACACTTAAATATAATAATTTGTTCACTTTTATTTAATATAAATGTAACCATAAAGTACACAAAAGTACAATTGTTAAATAAAACAAAATTTCCTTTTCTGTGTGGAATCCAAAAATCATGCGGTTTTTTTTAATAAACCTACAATTCTAAAAATTTTATTATAATGATGCTGAGTTTTGTACCATATTTCTGGGCTAATGAGTATAGTAGAAAAAACATGTATAATTTCAAGGTAACTATCAAGGTTAATAACTTCAAATCCAGCAAAACTCCATAGGAAAGCATATGATCTGATTGGCTTGTTTCAGGTGATAAAAATCATTCCTGGCTTTCATTGGTGGTTTCGGTAATTGGTGGTATGACACGGTAAACTGCGCCAACTACATTTATTAACCAATTAAGACATTATTTTCATTCCTGTAGAACTGTTGCCACTCAAGACGTTATACATACCCATTGTATATTGTGTTCCCTAATTTCTTGTCAAAGTGAAAGGGTTAACTGAAATGTATAAGTATTTTATCAGTAATCTGCGTGCTGTAAAATTGTTGCTTGCAAAGCTCTTCAATCCAATTGTATGTGTATCTCTATTATAAAGTAAAATCTAACATTAAAATAAGGTTATTTCAATAAAAAAAATATATTCTACCCCTTCTCTTCTATTTAAATAAAATCATGCTACACTACTGCCGTGAGCAGGTAAATTGCAGTAATTGCAACAATGAGTTGTACCATTTTTGCTCTGCAATTCTTTTTTTCCTGGTATGTTTTCTTAAAGGTTAGGGTAATTGAGTGTTTACAACAATGGTCCAAGTTATTATGGAAGTTACTGCAGTTTACCACGGCCAACTTCAATAACAAGGCCAGAGAAGCTCTCCCAAACATGAGCGTAGACGGAAATTTTGATGTCACTGTTCCCAGCGCCGAAGATCGAGAAACTAGTTCGGACGCATTCGGGACCCTAAAATTGTGGTCAGCCGTGAACGAGTGGTTCCGAACAAAATTTCCGTCCCCGAGCTAGTTTGGGAAAGCTTCTTCGGCCTTAGTAGTTGAGTAGGCCGTGAGTTTACCTGCCCACGGGAGACTAATATATCTTACTAGTTATTTTATTTTCCGAAAACATGTTCTTTTCTTAGACTGGGAGCTTCAAATGGGAGACAACGAAGAAATCGAAGAAGTTCTTGAAATCGAAGAACTGGATTCCGAACCCTATGTACGCAGACCGACCTATGGGATTGGATCTTCAGTGGGCCCTATGAATCGACCCATGTTGTATTCCCTGACTTCTGGATTCTCTGATGACGACATGGACTTTTCAGATCCGATTCCAGTTGACTCTGTTGCGCCTTCCAATTCCCCAGAAGGTGAGTTGAATATCCCTCCTTAAACTAAACTGATCAGCAAAACAACCTGTTAGTTTGCCAAGGCCTGTCAACAGACATCTCCTATTTCTAAGGAACTCCAATAGAACAATAAAAATTTCTAAAAAATATTATTTCCAATTATTTTTTATGTATACATAAAAAAAAGTGTAATTCTTAATTCAAAAATTTGCATGTAAATAAAGGTGTAATACAATAATGTTCTATTTTTAACTGTCTTTAATAGTTTAATTTGTTTTAGCTAATAGTTTTATCTGTTTCATAGAAGGCAAGCAACCACCGTTATCGGAGGACGAAATCGGCAACCTAATCAGAAACCAGCTAAACAACTTGGCGCTTGAGGAAAGCCGTCTTAAGTGGGTCCAGGACGTCTTTGATCATCAACCTTATGAATCCTCTTTCACGAAAGCTGACCAAGAGTCAGAAAGAAGCCGTCCCATTTCTGAACATGACATTGAGTTTGACGAAATCTTGCCCAAAGGTGAGATGTTCCAAATTTCCAACGATCTCCACGGAGACGGGTTTGATATATTTCCGGTTGGGAAACCCGTTGAAGAACCTTTCTCCAAGTTGAGGCTTAGCACTTTGGCAACGTTGGAAGAAGCAAGAGATATTCCGATGAGCCGTGATAGCAATACCGGTGTTTTTGAGGTTGTTCCAGATGTATGCTCTTCTGGAGTTGAAGTTTATGGTGTCTCTGTTGTGAATGATAAGGAGTGCGTGGATTTGGTTGAATGTGTTCCGGATCTCGTGTCGTTCGAGAATAAAGCTCAGGTATATGAAGTGAATAGTTTGCAAAATAGTAGCTTAGTAGACTGTGTACTTGATAAAAGCCCAAAATCTAGTGACATTCTAAGCATGGATGAAACAGCTCTGGAATTTGAAGACTCTGCAACAAGGCCTGGACTTAAGTCATGTACCATACCTGAAACTGAAGTTAATGAAAAAGATGAACCAATAAAGGATAAAAAATGCACTGCAAGTATTTCACAAATGCAGAATACTGAGGATGGTGTTATGTTATATAATGAAAGCACAAATCATGACTTCAAAATTCCTTTCAGCAATTTAAAGAGTGATCTGTTTCAAACCACTAGTCTAGAATTTGAATCCAAAGACTCTGTGAACAGCAGTGGTGCTTTTCTTTTGTTGTCAAACGCGTCCTCAATGCTGGATTTTCCAGACATTAATGGCTCCTCGGAAAAGAAGTATTTTGATTTAAATGATTCGTCGATTGTTCACACAGAATCTGATGCCAGTGATTTTTTATCAAGCCTTGAGATTAAGAAAGAAAATGATTTACCCAAAGCAGATCTCGAAGGCTGTCTGCAAAATGGTTCTCGGAAACAAGAAGAAATTATCCCCACTTTAGATTTTTTGAACTCGGAAATGACAGTAATGGCCCCAATCGTTTCTTTGGACCAAGAATGCAACATCAGTTTTACGGATGTCATACCTTTAACTATGAAAGAAGGCAATAAAAGACCTAATTCATTACCATTTAAAGTGCCCTATTCTGAGGGAGATATTTTTGAAAACGAACACAGTTTAAAATTGTCTGAAAAGGAATCGGAAAAAGAACTGCACACTAATTCCAGTAATAAAGATATTCTTTCTCCAATGCCATCTAAAAATATCAAAGATATTGAAAACTTTAATTTGTATGCAAAAAGCGAAAGTGATAATGACTTAGACCTGCTTCAGCAAAATCAATTTGATGATAATGATAAAAACATAGCAGATGAATTGTTCTCTGAAACTAAGAATTCCGTCATAAATTCGAAAATTAAAGATGAAACAGCAGGTGACACTAATAAAGATAATCAAAACACTGAAATATTTTCTACTGAAAAGCCTAGTTTGTTATCTAAATTTGATTTAATTACAAGTCAGTCAGTTAGAGATTCTGATCAATTGAAAAACACTTCTGAAGATAAATATACTACAATCTCTACAGAACATAGCAGCTTAATAGGAAAAGAACATGATTGTTCTTTTTCAGTAGTTGGCAATGATGTTAAAGAAATTATCCATTCTACTGGAGCATTTGAAAATGACAAAAACTGTTATCCTGTTTCTGAAGGTGAAGAAAGTTTGGATTTAACTAGCACTACAGAAATTGAAAGCACTAACGATTTTTCGACTAACCCAGCAGTGGATTCCAGCAATGTACAGAATAATGACTGTGTTTCCATTTCAATGAATGCTACTAGCGCAGTTTCAGTTGATAAAAATTATACAGATTCCCCTGAAAATGTCACGATGCATGCAAAAAACAACCCCGATCACCAAACTGTCGAAAAGCTTGAAAACAATGAAGTTAACCCTATAAAAGATTCAGAAGTTGCTTCTGAATATACTAAAATGTCAGATAACTCGGAAAATCATCCTGCTGTGAAAGAAAGTGCCTTGGACAGTCTCACAGAAACCGAAGTCGGCTATCCTGAAACGGAAAAATCGGAACAATCTGTACCCAAAATAGTTGTCAGTCCAGCCAGTGAGAGCGAGATTGAGGACGAGCTGGAGGAATACCTACGCAATCAGCTGAAGTTTGGCTACGGTCCTGAAGACGATTTTTCTGTTACGTCTCAGTTTTCGGTGGGGCCTTTCGAAGAAGTTTTCAAAACCCACGAGAACGTTCCGGGAAATTCCAGAGACTATGTCGAGGCCTACAACTTCGAGTTCGAGGATGGGGATTTCTTTGATGACTTTTCCGTCGATCACGGGGAGAAATTTCAGGCCGTCGGATCGACAGCGAAAAGTGAATCTAGTCCACTTTAAATTGACTCTCCCAAAGATTCTGCTCACCAGTAGGTATATAGTAATCACACACCTGTATAAATTGAGAAGTATTATTTATCTGTAAAGAGTTGTTCAAACATTGTTTGTAAAGTGCTACCTATGGACTACCACCAACATACTGTAGATAGTTAAGAATATGGTTTTACCCATAGATATCATAGTTAAAGTATTAGATTGGCAGATCACGTGACCTCCAATGCTAACGACGGGACGCGCATGGAGGGCAAAATAGCCAGTGTTGCTGCCACTTTAAGCAGAAAAATACTATGAAAAAATACCATTTAATTCTAAAATAACAAAAAAAATACTAGAAAAGGATTTAAAGTCATTAAAAAGATTCAAAAATGCAACTAGTATTTTTACGATATTTTTTTGTAATTTTAGAATTAAAGGGTATTTTTTCGTAGTAGTATTTTTCTCCTTAAAGTGGCAGCAACACTGGCCATTTTGCCCTCTTATTTGGCCTCCATGCGCATCCCGCCGTTAGCATTGGAGGTCACGTGATCTGCCAATCTAATACTTTAACTATGATATCTATGGTTTTACCTGAGAGAAGACCCTGTATAGTTTTTGAAGATGTTGCTGATATCTTTTTATTAAGACAACAATAAATTTGGTTTTTATAAATGAAATAAAAGCAATGTAATAATGAGCATCAACAACATTCTACTATGCTTATTGATAAAAAATGCGAAATTGTCTAAATTTCAAAAGCTTATTATTAAGTATATTAATGATGAATTGTTTCTTAAACTCTCTGCTACTCTCTTGGCAAGAAGTCTAATTTGGGTATTAAACCAGTCCTGTTAGACTGATATGTGGACAGGATCAGCCTAATATCACAGACTGTTCTACACAGCAATGTTTGTTTATGGCAAATTACAGAAGTATTTGTTTTGATTTTCTAGAATCACAGTGCAGCTTTTTAAACTTGTTAAATTTAATTGTGTTAATCTAAAAAGATCTTAGCATGTTTTTTGTGATTGAGTTAGTTGAGTCATAGCACTGTATTTTTTTATTTTTTTGAATACAAAATCTGTTGCCATAAACATATTCAATCTTAGGAAATTGGCTGACAAATTATTGCTTCTATGGCATTCCTCATAGCAAACTCATTTTAACCTGGCATTTTCTCTTGAAATGAATTTATCTCTCTGGTCCTATGAGACAAAATATCTGGATTTTAAATCTCATCCCAGGCATGTATGTTTTGAATTTTCTTAAGAAAGCAGTGGTCCCGATAATGCTTATGTAACAAAAATAAGGCTGTAGCTCTCTCAAATTACCGGATTTAAATTATATTGCTCAGATCTTATTAGATTAACACAATCTAATTGTTGTGTGTTATGATTTTCATGTTTTTTTATTTCGTTTGTGATGTATAAAAATTACTTGTTGATTTTTGGTTTACAATCCGAATAGCTTATATAATTGGCATCTATTTCGTGTACACTTCACTTTAATTGATGTGGTATTAATTTCTCATTGCACAATATTCGAAGGGTCCAGTTTCAAAACTCACTTTCTCTAAAGTAAAACTAAGATAAAGGGTTCGGTTTGTTCATCGGGAACTTTTGATGATTGTAAATTCAATTGGAAGCCGTCACCAATAAACACATTAGACCAGTGGTTCCTAACCTGGGGGAAATCACCCCCAAGTGGGCGATTTGTGTTATCAAGGGGGCAAAAAATACTTGAGGGTCGATCGGGAGGCGATGAGTATTCAAAGGTGGGAAAATTTAAATAATGTTGTACCTTTGTAGAGTAAAACCATTCTCCAACCATAACCAGCCAATTTTAACTTTCAATTCTTAAATTTTTGTAGAAACCAGTAAAAATATCTCAGTTATTTATTTCACTTTTGTTCTTTAAAATATGTTAAAAATATGTGTTTTATGTTTTTTCTATTTTATTTAAAAGTGACCGGATAAAGCTTCTTTGGTTGCTTTTATAAACGGTAGTAAGTGTTATAAAACTGTTTTATAGTTACACTTTCACTCAAATTATGATTAGACATAACATGAAAATTAAAAGGGGGCGATGGATGTTAATCAACCTAAAATACGAGGCGATGGTCCACACAAGGTTGGGAACCACTGCATTAGACCCTATATCATAGTTATACTTTGGAGAATTGAAGTTTTGCAACTGAACCCTTCATATCCATTTCAGCCGAATAATCTGAGGAAAATAAAATGTTTCCCCCCTCTTTGAAATTTGACTTGGCAATCTTACAATTTCACTGGAATGTAAAAAAATAATTACTTCAAAGCAAACAGGATTGTCATGTCAAGTAAAATTTTAAGTCTACAGTCTATCTTGGCAGCATTGGCCATCTATTTCGTCCGTGTAAAGTCATTGCCAATGGAAATGCATTTTTTCTTAACATCACATAAAACTCACTATTGAATATTTAAATTCAAAGTCGCATAAGCTTCTAAAAATAGCCTTAATTAAAATCAAACCAAAATAAAATTAACATCAAACCAAAAAAGGATACAAACCAGTAATGCTGAATTGTATTGAACTTTGAATTTTATAATTGTGCGTTCCATCAGGGCATCAGTTCAGTTTTGCTTTTCCTGAAAAAAAACCTAATTTTTTTAGATATGTGGTAATGACTTTATGTCGACGATTTGATGGCAACCAATCAAAAACTTGGCCGATATAAAATAGCTCTTTTGCAACCTCTTATTTGATTTGAACTTAATGATAAATATAATTGCCATATTTTTAAATGATTCTTTTTGTTAATTATGCACCTTTTATTTAACTATTATAAGTTCATAAAATAGAATTAGTAAATCTTTATTATTATAAAGATATTAATAAAAATAATTATTATATAATTGGTTACACTGTAACTTATTTTCCACACACAACAATTTGTAGAAAAGTTTTTTTTTCGTATTGTTGAACTTTCCTTCGGGTGCAATGAAAATATGTAAATAGAAAATGCTATACTATAGCATTAGGTAGTGCCATTATATTAACGTAACAAAGACAATTATATTTGATACATATAATACGTGAATCTATACAATATATGCTATAAAATATATGTTAAAATTTCAAATACCTCTTCAAATGAATTTTATTTATTCTATAATAATTTAATGTTTATTTTAAATAATTGTGGAATTTGATTGTATCATTGTATAAATTTTTTTAAGTATTCCAAAAATTTAACGTGCATATAATGTTTTAAAAAATGTCTTGCAATTTTTAAATACGAGGGCGTTTTTTTTCAACCTCCGATGGGCTGTAACAAAAAGACGGGTCAAGATACAAAAAAGATTTTTTTACCAAAAGTAAAGTACAATACTGCTTATTTCTCCACATAATCATCTTGTCGATTAAGGCATTTGTTATACCTGTAAACAAGCTTTGAAATACTATCTTCATAGAATGTAGCCACCAATGATTGAGAGGGAGTTGTGACGGTTTAGTTTTTAAAAAATTAATTTGGAAGCTTTACGTCAAATTTTTTTCTGTCCTCCAAGCCACTGCTAGTCCATAATTCACTTATGGTGAACCTTTTAGTTTCCCTAAACACTTGGTCAACTCGCTGAACAATACCGTCTGTAGCGACAGACTTGCTTCCTTGGTCCCCTTCTTCATGAACATCAGTATTGTTCAGCGAGTTGACCAAGTGTTTAGGGAAACTCGAAGGTTTACCATAAGTGAATTATTGATAAGCATAGTGGCTTGGATTGTAGCGCTTCCAAGTTGACGTGGAGCTCAAAGAAGCCGTCAGAACTCCCTTCAAATCATTGGCGGCTACATTTTATGAAGGTATTTCAAAGCTTGTTTACAGACATGACAAATGCTTTAATCGTCAAGGTGATTATACAGAGAAATAAGCAGTATTGTACTTTACTTTTGGTAAAAAAAATCTTTTTTGTATCTTGACCCGTCTTTTTGTTACAACCCATCGGAGGTTGAAAAAAAAAACAGCCCTCGTATTAGTAATGAAATGAAACTTAACAAATGCAATCTTAAAATATATGAGATAAGTAATGTATTATTTCAAAGCCTTAAAATTTGGTGATTATATAAATTGGTGCTAATTGAAATTGCGAAGCATATATAATTTTATTTTAAATTCGACTGTGAGAATCCTTGCACGAACTGTAGTTGCCCTAAAGTAATTTTTAAATAGTTTCTTGTGTATTAAAATCAAGTGTATTTTATTTCCAAAATATGTATTTGAATTTTTCCTTGTGTCAATTATGAACTGTGAGGGGTTTATTTTAATTATTTACCCTTTGTCTTTTTGTATGAAGTACTACTAGTTAAAAATGTGTACTAGTCATTTGAGATTTATTCATTCTTCTTAAGGGGAGGAAGAATGCAAATATAAAGACAAAAATAATTCAACCTGATTTTCCGCCTTTCTAGCTTTGTAACAAATAGTACATTTAAATTTTAAAAAATGTGTAAACATTAACATGTATTTGTTTCGCTAAAGCTATTGATATGATTGTTTTATTGATGTAAAAACATATTTGTTGATCATTTTTTTTAAAGAAAGTTTATTTGATCACTTATTTGTTAGGTTTAACCCTTTCAGTCTAAATGACAATTTGGCATTATCATTTTAGAAAAAATTTTCTGATCGTCTATAGCCCCATTTATGATATCAAAAAGCACATCATTCTATTCTTCAAACTTTTTTCTATTACAAAATATTTTTTATTAATCCCAATAGATGTCAGCCCTATTATTTATTTTAATTATAATCAGAAAAATTATGCTAAATGCCATCACTGGGACTGAAAGGGTTAATTAACTTAATTCAAATATAGTATTTTTGTATGATCTTATGAAAATGTACTTGAAGCTTTTGTCTAAAAATTAGCATAAGAATCAATAGTCATTGCTACCTTGGCAATTAGTGATGCTCACAATGTTGTATCGTGATACTTGTGTTGTATTGTTATTTAAATCTTACAATCATATAACAATTTTTTTTTAAACCACTTTTTTTTAACTGTTAGATCAGCATTCAAATTTTGCTGCTTTCCAAAATAGTTGTCATTGTTTAGCAAAAAAAAACTTATGCAGCTTTTTAGTAAATATGGCTTAAAAATAGTTAAATATAACTTACTTTGTGTTTATTACCTTGTTTCCTTGTGCGATATTTTCATCAACATAAAATGAAGTGCTAAAATTTTATAAATGAAACTTCTATAATTTTTTCAAAAATGTTTTCAACCTTCAATGATATAAAAAAAATAGAATTGAATATCCTATATCTTTTCCTTTTATTTTAATAGTCTTCCCAAAAACAAACCCAAATCTATAAACTTTTGCTGTAAAATATAAATGTTAAAAAGTCAATGTAAAAACTATTAGGAATTACACTTCTGTATTTAAAAAAAAAGTTGATTATTATTTATGATAACTTGTTCCCATGTTAGTGCTTTAGGTATTTAAATGGGCTAATGTCTTAAATATTCAGGGTTCGTACGGTTCCTGAAATTCCTGAAAAACTCCTAAATTTCATATTATTTTTGTAAGGGGCCCTTATAACTCCTTAAATTTGTTTCATCTCCTGATATTTTTCTCCTTTCTCTGTCTTTCTTCTCCCGTACTTTATTGGAGAAGAAGTCTATACTGCGCATGTGTAGTAAAAAATAAAGTTTGGACATCGTGATACTAATTAATGTCCCATAATGCACCGCACAACTCTTTAAGTGAAGATTTTTTTTTTCTTCTGTTTCACCATTTGAGGTGCAGTGAAATCACTAGACTAATATGATAATAAACAAACATATTCAATTTTATTCCTCGTTACCTCCTGAATTTACATTGCTGCACTCCTGAAAAACTCCTTAGAAACTCCTGAATTTCCGTTTCTTAGATAGAGTATGAACCCTGAATATTGATATAATATAGTTCATTATTCGTTCAATATTTTTTAAAACGCTAATTAGATTTTCATCTACCCAAATTTCCTAATTTGTGAACACATACCTACCCACATGATAATCAATATTTAAGAAATATAATAGTAACGGCAAAGTATTTAATGTTAGGTATTGGGTTTTCAAAAGTTGCAACAATCTGAAATCATTTTTGTAAACTGATAGCATGCTCAAATGTTAGGAATTGAAACAAAACCGTCCAAGTCTTATATTAGTTTTTATTTACACTAAAGATTGTTGTATAGAATTGTACAAAATTGTTAAATAGTGTTAATGATGAACTGAGATTTTTAAAAATGTAATTAACTAGGTTTTTCTTTATAGCTACTTAGTTGTAGCATTCAAATTAATTAGTTTCATTTGTTGGCCTCTGCACTAGTTCTAAAATTAGAAGAATTTGTTTCCAGTTTTTTTTTTATTGAATGTCAAATTTTTTTTCAACATATTTTTAACAATTTTAATTCAATCTTCCATAAGTATTTGTTGAAATTGAAGTAGATATACACTCAAAATTTTTAACATTAACAGTAAAATTTGAGTGTACAACTAAAATCTATGCAAAGCAATAATCAAACTCATGCAAGAAATGTATGCAAACATTTAATTTTGTACAATTTTTAAAACTTACTATATATCTCTTTTTGTGCTATCAAAGTAAAGTCAAGAGAAAAAAAAATTATTGGCATGACAATTATTAAGCTCAAGCTAACCTGGATATGTATTTAATAAGTAAATTATTAGAGTATTTAAATTCGTAAAAAAGTACTTATGCTAATAGTTTTTTCAGAATTGTCAAGAAGACAACATTCTGTAGTTTATAAAATATACTAACACCAAATTCTGATATATTTTTGTATGTAAAAATTATATCATTGTGTATATGGTTTCATTGTTCTTATCATAAAAAAATTCAGTTTTTGATGGATCTCCAATAGTTTTATTTAAGGAGAACCAAACATATCTTCTCATTTTTAGTGATTATGATATCGTAATACTGATTTAATGTGTAGTCTAAGAATAATTACAGATCAACTCTGTTCTAGGAACATAGAGAATAAAAGTAAAGAGGTTTATTGTATTTTTTAGTGTTTCGGATAGCTAATCCCTTTTTCCATTTAATTGCAACATTTTATCAAAAATTGAAAATTTTAATTTTTTTTAAAACAAGCAATGTGATTGTTTACAATAAGTAATGTTGTCTTGTAAAATTATGTTCCTTTGCCTAGACACAAAGAGATACCATTTTTTCAAATTTTCAAAAGAAATTAATACAAAATTTCTACGCCTCGCCTTGTGGAATTTTATTTTTTCCCAAATGATGTGGAATTAATAGGTTAGTTATTTAAGAGGGATTGTCAGTCCCATAGAGCTAATGCATTAGTTTTGTAATCATAACTTCCGCAGAAGTATTGCTTTGCCATGTTAGCCCTTTTTCCCCAGGTATGGGAATCAACATAACATTAAAATGAAACAAATTTGAAACGAAAATGTTATATAGCTATTTAATTATATATTTTTGAAGTTTTAAAATGCCAAAAATTACAGCAGATGGCGACACTATTTTAAAACTTTATTAATTAATAATTAAATAACCAGATGTTATTTTCTTTTCAGTTTTGTTTTAAATGGATGTTATGATGATTCCCATACCTGGTGAGAATGGGATAACATGGCAAACCAATTATTTTGCCAAAGTTGTGATTTCAAAACTAATGCATTAGCTCTATGGGACTGACAGTCCCTCTTAACCACTAGAAATTCAGATTTTCGCAAACTAACAGTATTCATATAATTTTGAAACGCGGGAAGTTAATATAAGCCCCTTATAGAACCTAGAGGAACTGTTTTTATTCTTAGCCTACTGTTTTCACTCTATATTCACATGTGCCATAGTTGTTAAAATCAAGATCATTAAATAGTGAAAAAAAAATATTTGGTAAATATACAAGCTAAAGAGTTGGTTAACAATTGTTTTTTTTTTTGTCTCAACTCTTAATTATTATTACTAGCTCAAGTCCTTTTAAATAGAGTACTGAAATTTTTAATTACAAGTATTGATTTAATTTTTATGTAATTGAATAATTTTGTGCTCTTGATTTTAATTAGTGGATTTCCTTTTACATGTTGATATGCCATTATATTTTTTGGAGTGTTTTGTCCTAGTTGTTAATTTTTTTGTGATTTCAGTTTGAAATCCAAGTTGAATATTTTCCCGACCCCACCAAGTTTATTGTGATGAGCAGCAATTGTGTGTAAATCTAGTGCATTCTTTGAGAATTTAAGATAGTTTTATCACAATAAATGTTTTAAGTATTTAGTACATGTGTTGAGTCATTCCTTTCCCACTCTCGAAACTACCAACAAAATGTAGGGGGTTATCAAGGCCACTAAATATTCTCACAATCACTATTTCTCTTCCTGGTGACAGACAGACCAACACCTGCTTGTCCAAACTAGCCAGCGGACACCTGAAAAGTCTTAAGTTTTCTGCTAATTAAAAGATCTTCCCTCCTTGCCCTAAGTGCTAGTAAAACCAGGCATCACCTGATCATATCCTAAACTGCCTAGGATTGGACTGGGACGACATACATTCTTCTCCCCTTTTGGTTTCGGACTTCCTAAATGTTAACGGATTTATTGATCTGGTCTGACTCCGCCAGACCAGATGGTAATTAGAAACAACTAAACTTTTTCAAGGCATTGTTTAAGGAACAAAGTGAAAATCCTAATTTATGATTGGCTTTCAAGTCCTACATGTTAGTGACATAAAATAAAAGTTATAAGTGGGAGTAAGTTTAGTTTCCTTTTTTTCACAAATACAAAGGTTAATTTTAGAACATTTAGGGGGCTTTTCAGGAGTTCCTAACAATTTCAAATTTAAGGGTTTTTCAAGGCAAGTGGGAACCTGTTTGCCTTGAGCAAGTTAAAATGCAGTAACCACAACAATGAATTGGACCTTTTTGCTCTGAAATAATCAGTCTTTCAGTATACTTTCTTGAGAGTTAGCGTTATGGACTGCTTGGCACAATGGTCCAAGTCATTAGCCTTGATACTGCAGTTTACCCTGTGCACGGCAGCTGTGTCCAGGCATACACCACGTAAAGTAACATCTACCCACTTAATGTGGTCAATGTGGAAATAAGTCTACCCAATAATTTCAAGTCCTAATTTATCCACCAACATATTATTTATACACTACGGTTTATAACGTAAAAAGTGGAAGGTATTACAATCCTTTAGTCCGTCTGTATGTCCGTCCGTCACCCACTTTCATAGCCCAGACTACAAATGCTTACGGACAAGTGTGATACGTCAAAAAATTCAGCGCATCGAAATTAGAATAAAGCCATTTTTATTAGAATTAAATCACCATTGCCATTCGGCAACAATTGCTCGAGAAACTTAAATCTCTTTCAGAAAATAAAATTATTTTTGAGACATCGATCAGTTTGAAATGACGTCAAATATATTTCGTTACCAAATTCTTCGTATGTTGATATGAAATATATTCATTCTATTTAAAAGCGAGGAATATTGCATATTTATTCTTTAAAATATAGATTAATTTTTGCAAACGATACGTAATAATTATTGAATTTTCGAAATAAAATTTAAATGAAACTAGCCAAATTTAGCATAAAAATATTTAATATAGAATTAATGCCGTGTTTGGCGCCTTTTTACCTGTTAAACACAACTGTTGTGTGGAAGCGGGTTAAGTGACAGATTCTGTTACAAACCTACTTGTTATTCATACACTAATTACTTCTTGATTCACTAACGTAAAGAATTAAATCTTGTGTATGAGGACATAATATGGTGCTTCAGCATACAGATTGTAAAATACTGAGTTAGGAGGTGCTTAAAAACAGTCTTCTCTAAAAGAAAATACCCAACTCCAAAACGAGAAATATTGTTAACTTATGACTCCTCTAGTGTTACTTGACTATGGTTCTAAATTACGACTGGCCGTCGCCAATAGCCCTTGTGTAGCTGTAGGTCTAGTGCAATGTTTATTCAACTCAACCTATCATGGTACTTATTACTAGCTCTTGACTATAGCAGGTTTCATACACATTTTACTTCATGAAAATTGAAGTGAAGAACCACAATTGGAAGAAAAAATTAACAATTTTTAGTCTTCAATTGAAAAAATAAAAGATTTGGGGAATTTTACACTTTGAGTGGGAAATATCTGAATAAAGCATTATCCTATCAAAAAAACAATTTTAAAAAATTACCTTCTTAAAGGTTTTTGTCACTAAAACTCGTACGGTCCAATAATTAAAATATTTAAAAAAAAGACATTTGAGGAAAAATATTTTTTCAATTTTTAAAGTGCACGATTGAACTTTAAACTAACACAGCGAGTCAAAAAAAAAATACTAGAATTGAAAACTAAGTTCTTTAGAAACACCTTACTTTTGAAAATTAATTTTAAAATATGAACTTTTAAAGACTGTGCAAACCTTTAAAGTTCAACTTGTCAAAAAACAATATCTTAAGATGACTTATGAAATAGTTCGAAATAAATTACGAGTGGTTATGGTTAGGTTCAATATTGCCAAAAAAAGAGATACCCGAGTTCTATAGGCAAACAGGTTTAATTTAGTAACACAATCAAGTGACGAACAGACAGCGGGCACCCAATGCAACCTTTAAGGGGGACTTTGTATGCAGAGTTGGGGAATTTTTAACAAGCACTCCTTCTACCCAGGTTGTTATTCATTGGACTTCTTGCTGCACAGACCGTTCATAGGTCTGTGGTTATTTTGGCAATGCCCGAACCTGGGACAATAATCATACAAGGCAAGTGCTTTACCAACTTGGCTGCCCAACCCCCCAAAATAATGAGTGGACTTCTTAAAGAGGAAACCAATATCATTAACAAAATAATTTATTAAACAGTAAAAAATACTTTTGACCAATCATATATACAATATATAAAATACAATAATACTTAAACAATTAACAATACAATAGTATGTCCAGTGGTAAATAAACAATTTCATCTCTGTTCCCTCTTCCATATTATAACCATGCCGCTGGCATCACTGGAGGCCAGAAGAGACTCATCGTAGTTGAAACAAACATCGATGACTGTCGCGGAATGACCCTGTAGTTTGTTGACACAGGGTTTCTTTTCTCTTTCCAAATCGAAAAAGTAAACACAGGTGTCTTCACTCCCTGTAACTGTAAATGGGAAATATTAGGAAAAACTAAATAATAAATTTAAATAATCGATACATTTAAACAATTAAAATGAAATAATCTGTAAAATAAATGTTATAAGTACAGTCAAACTCAGTTTCAACGACAACTTGTTTATACAGTCGAACCTCGTTTAACATGAAATTACGCTTAAGATTAACTGAATGCATTTTCCCTGCCAACAAAGCTTTGAGCTAAAGTTAAAAAAATCTCTTAACGTGAAATCACTTTCGGTGAAGTCCCGCTTAACCCGAACCAAAAACTCAGAATGTCATTTTTTTTTCTTAGTACTTCGAAGAACAAATTAAACAAAACATTTTTAAAAAAGCGGCAAATGGACATTAAGAAAAACTTGTCTTCTACTTCAGAGAAAATCACAAGATCCTTCATGATTCGTCAGTTTAAATCAATTGCTGTTCTTTTAGTGTTCCTTAAAAATGTTCCTAATTTTTCTATATTATCTTCAAATATGGTTCAATGTAAAACTCATCAAGGGTTCAATGTAAAAAAAATTCCATGACGGTTACAGTGTTGCCACACTTTTTGGTTAAAAAAATCAAGGACTATTTAAGGACTTTTCAAGGATATATTTCTCGATTTTCAAGGACTGTATATTAGAACATGCAACACCTAAATTTCACGATAGCTTTTAAAAATTCATTTAGAAAACGACTAAGAGCTGTCCAACTTTCAAATAAACAAATATGTGTTATAAAATAACCATTTAATTATTTAAAAAAAAACCCTAAAATCACTTGCTCTGCCTTCTTGGAATATACAAACAATAAATAAAAAAATAAAATAGGAACTGATTCACATTGAAAAAGTGTTTTTGATGAAGCCAACATTAACATTTGCAACACTTCAAGATAAATTTGTCAGCCCAAAAAATTAAGGACTTTTCAAGGTGGATAATGGTTTTCAAGCACTTTCAAGACCGAATTCGAATTTCATTCGAAAATCAATGTTTTTTTCAAGCACTTTTCAAGGTTTTCAAGGACCGTGGCAACCCTGCGGTTAACACGAAATAATCCGGTGCTCCCTTCAAGTTCACGTTAACGGGGTTTGACTGTAACGCCATAAATGTTCAGTCCCTTCAATTGTCCATTCACCTTAAAGTTAGAATAATTTGCTTACAATGACAGTTTTTAATTAACTCCTTGGTTACAAGGCTAAAAATATGCGGTTATATGATATCCAAATTGTTTTGTTATCGAATATAACTTTTTTAAAATACGTTTTCACTATTTAAATTTTTTTTATTCGACAAACGATGCAGAAAAAGTGGCCAAATTTAAAATATATTTCTTGCCTAATAACACGAACCATTAAAGAATCTTATTGTGACATATATTATGAGATCTGTCCATTCCAAACTGATTTATATCACTAAAATAAATTTCCTTTACATTTTTCTTTAATATAAATAATGTTTATTGTAACATTGTTGCGAGTGGCAATGGAAATTTAAATCTATTAAAAATGGCCTTGAAGTATGTACTTCGAATTTGTTTATCTGAGATTTTTAATGACTTCTATTTTCGATACGGTGGATTTTTTTACTTATCGCACCTTGTCTATAGAATTGAAGTGACGGAGGAAGAGATGACATAGTCTTGATATAAGTTTCCGCTTTTAAGCTATAAACATGCCGACCCGGTAGCACAACGGTTAGGGAGCTAGCCTTTAGGAGCTTAAGGGTTCGAGTTAGAATCCCGGTAAAGGCATGGATGTTTGTGTTCGTCAATAAAAGCCGACCTGGTAGCACAAACGGTTAGGGAGCTAACCTTTGGAGCTTAAGGGTTCGAGTTAGGATCCCGGTAAAGGCATGGGTGTTTGCGTTCGTCAATAAATGTTGTCATTTGTCTATGTGTTTGTGTCGTTTCTTTCTTTGTGTGTCTCTTGTGCCTGTGTCATTTCGGGGGTTGAATACAACATACTTGAGGTCGCAATGCTTGGCGAACTTGCCCCCCCACCAAGAAAGTCATAAGCTATAAACATAGTGGAAGGAAGTGGTGGAAGCTAAAACCAATATTGTAGATACACTTTCTGTTTTCAGATTGAATTTTTTCCAGTGCTACTCAAGGAAAAGTACCAAAATAAAGAAGTTTCAAAGAGCCCTAATAATTTCTACATAAAACTTACCCATACAGGCTCCTTGTCGAAAGGACATAATTGGACAAAAAGAGCTACGGATCATGGCCAGCTGTGAACTATGCTTGACTGGAAATTTACGCTTCAACTCCAAGCTGCCATCTTTCCTGGTGATACTGAAACAAATAAGCGGAAATCGAAACACACATACTTTTAACTCAAATATTCAAGACTAGGGATAAATTCAGACATTTTTAGCCTACTTTTCTTTTTTTAATTCGAAAGAATTAAAAAAGGAAAAAGTAGGTATTGACATGCGGTCGATGTCCGTCTGTCTGTTCGTACCCCCCTTCCAAAATCGGTTTTATCATTCGGATCATAAAAAAATTCTTTTTTTGTTAGAAAGCTATGACCTCAGAGACCCAACTTTTATACTTTTTTATACTTTTGTACGTCTGGACGGACATAAATTACTATCTGTCGGCAAATTTCCCATTGAATTTGCATTGAAATTCAATTTTGAGTCATTTAAATCACTGTTGCCAAATCAACAATGGCATGAGAAACTTTATTTAAAAATATTTGAAGCAAAATTATTTTTTCATGAATCATTTTGGAATGAGGTCATAAAATGTAGCACAATGTGATTCTTTGATTGATCATAATTGTTTACAAGAAAGCGGCAAGGCAATTTTTTACATACAATTCTGCTTAGTTTTAATTTACATTTATTTTTTATGCAGTTTGGAGTACTACTCCAAACTTAAGAAGAAGCTAAAAGTTGATGCAAATTTCAACCCTCTGAGGGATGATCAAATTGGCTGAAGTGTAAACCTGTTTTCAATGCAAGATTGTAATTTGAATTCAAAATTAAATTTTAAAATTTATTTAAAGTATAAATTAAAAAATATATTTGGGTTGCTGGAAAAACATATTAAAGTGACAGGTTTATACCTCTATATTCCTTAGAGGGTTAATTAACTTTTTAAACTGTAATTTAGTTGTCCCTTGGCACCCCTTCTGAATTTGCCTGCTTATGAAAAAATAATTTTTAACATTCTTTGTAACACATAATTTTTCTGAAATTATTTCTTGCACACAAATTTAAATTCATTCTATCTTAATATAAAAGGTTTTAAATTGCTTTATAATGGATTTTTTATGAGAATAATTCTTAAGTTAAATTCTGCATTGACAATCTTTCAACTTTCATGCAGCTTTTATATCAAATATCATAAAAATATTTCAAAATCCATTTCATTAATTAGGATTTTCATTTCAATCAAAAAGTCTTCCTTTTTAAATTAAAAAAAATACTAACATTCATAAAGCTTAAAACTTAAACAAAATATAAATTATAAAATATTTCACGTTAAACAACAATTTTTAAAAGATAGGATTTTTGAATTTATTTAACAATCCCTTTTGAAGACAATAAGTAATGCAATTTCTTAAAATAAAAATGCTTTTTTTAGGATTATAAATTTTAAAAATAAGACATCAAATTGCAAATAATAATTCATTTTATTTTATTAAGTGGTTAAAAAAAACCTGAAAATCTTAATAATGTAGGATTGTAAAAGAATACCTAAACAACATCACTGCATCAGCTGCACAGTTAGCAAGAAGCGAAGGGTCTCGCGATTCTCTGCTTGCCCAATTCCTTGCTGAAAGGCAAGTGATGGCACTGTTTTCGCACACCAAGATCCTGTAGAAGATAAAGAAAGATGAGAAACTCGCTTTAGTTAGATATAAAAACAATCAAGAAACTTTTTTCAGTGCGAAAAAGAAATTTTAAAAACTTGTTTCATTCCATATCAAAAATTAAGAATCTTGTTTCAGTTTGTTTTTTTCTCCATTGGGAAACTAGGTTTTAGAGTTTAAGTGAAGAGAAATTTTGAAACCATTTTTAGTTTAAATTTTAAAAAAAATAGATGTTTCTGTAAAGTTCAAGTAAACTTGAAGACTAAAAAGTTCAAGAGATCAGGAGAAAAACCATAAAGCCTCCTTCATAACAATTCCCCCCAAATTCGAAACATAACATAGATTTACGAGCTGTCAGAAAGCAGTTTGCTTGGTATGCTGTCCATGTGTAGTCGGGGAGGCTAAGGCCTATTTACAACCATTTTAATTAATTGAGAAAATTAATTATCCTTTGAAATTAATAAATAAAATCATTAATTATCCATTATAATTAGATAAAACCTTTTAAATTAGGGATGCACCCAATATTCGGTTACTATTCGGTATTCGGCCACTTTAGCCGAATAGCTTAACTATTCGGCCGAATAGTGAAGTTCCAAATTTCTTTAAGTTATCTTATAAAACATCGAAAAATTCCCAAACAGGACTTGTTTTCTTTTATATAATAGACTCAAATTCTTAAGTTAGTTATTTATAATGTTAAATCAAGCTTTTTTTTTCTAACGTAATAATAATAATAATAATTTTTATTGCACATAAATAACAGATATTAATTTGAAGGGGAAAAAAATACAAAAGCAATTATACAGTAGACAAGGGTCACAAGAGGACCATATTGGCGAACGTAAAAAAGTACATAGATGTAAATTTACAAACACAAAAAAAGAACAAGTATTAAATTACAAATAAAAAATATTATGGCAACAGAAGTGTTGGGGGTATATTTAAGAGGGTTAGTCAATACAAAATGAATTACTGTACAGTTATTTTATTTCAATAATTGAAGTATGCATAATCAAAAATAGTTCTCTATATCGGGAATATCAAACAAAAGATTTTTCAATTGGTTTTTGAAGGAAGTAAGATTAACTAAAGATTGTATTTGAAGCGGAAGACTATTAAAAAACTTTGGTGCAATATAAACTTTACTCAAGTTATATTAAATAAACATGTCTCTTTAAGTTAACAGTTACAATGAGTGGGCTTTAAAAAAACAATAATTATTATATATATCACAATTGTAATTTTTTCACTAAAAGATTAAAAAAAAAAATTAATTGTATAATATTGTAAGCCATGATTTTATTATTTTCTTTTCTGATTTTAATTCTTTACCGGATCCACCTACTTCTGTTTTTGTTTTCATACTTTTGTTTTCGTGTTGTGATTTTACTAATTTACAATTTCTAAAAGGCTTGTTTTAATAACAAACGAGTACTACTTTATTCGGTGTTGCTTCAATTAAAAATTTAATAGCTATATTGTATTAAAATTATTGTGTGATTGTGTACTTATATGTTTGTTTTATTGAAATTGATGAATAATAAATACAACTTACAGAGGTAGGCTGAATATTCGGTATTCGGCCGAATATTCGGCTTAGACTTTAGCCGAATATTCGTTATTCGGTGCATCCCTAGTTTTAACATTATTAACAGAAAACAATTAATAAATTCCACTTTCATAATAAGTTATAAATGATAGAAACATTTACTTTTTGCCTTTAGTAAGACGGCCAGATTGCAGTTCAAATAGATAGGAAACAATATATCCCTGAAAGAAAAAATATCTATCATTCATAATGCAAAAAGTATATACAAGAATCAGAAATATTTACCATTAGAAATTTAAGTATACTAGCCTTAACCATGCTATGGGGTTGTTTCCCGGAGGATCTGGCAATAGCTCTGAGGTTTTGTCTTCATGTCTCTCAAATTACTTTTGTTGATATTCGAAATTGAGTTTTCTTAGAATAAGTTATTTTAGTTGTTATTTTTTAAAATTACAACTTCTTGCTGTGCTGTTGGTTGTTTTAATCATTTATCAAGGAAAACTTGCATTGAAAGAAGTTGGAATTTTAAAAAATTAACAACTAAAATATTCTCTTCGAAAACTTACTCCCGAATACCAAAACAACATTAATTCGAGAGACATGAAAACAAAACCGCAGAGCTATTGCCAGATCCTCCGTGAAACAGCCCCATTTCAAAAGAAGTTTTATACAATCATTTAAAATTAAATAATTCCTACTTTTACAACAAATGAGATAATTATATTATTTCTTGCAACGTAAATATTTTAACTTTTAAAGGTTTTTGGTTTGTTTCTGTGCAATTACAATAACTTACCCGATCATCCCCGGCCCATAGCAATTTTCCAGAAGAGTCGAAAACAATAGACAGGACACTGCCTGAAGTTTTACTGCTCCCACCCTACAAAGTCAGATTTTATACAAGTTACAAAAAGCAATAAACTAAAAACAAATGTGTATTTTGATTCTTTAATATGAGGAAAAGTATTAGTAATATTTTGAAACTATTTACAGTCCCTGGACAAATTATTAGACACACTGTATTTTTTTTTTAGTAATTTATGTTTCTTAAGAGTTTTTATGCCATAATGGTATATTTAAACTACAATATTATTGATTTTTAATAAAATTGTTGTAGACTACATATTTGTATTTATTAATGGAATAATTAATAAATACAATAATTAAAATAATAATTATTATTAATTAATAATTATTCGATTTATTAATTTATTTCTTATTTATGTGACGAATCATCATCCTCAAATGCAGGAGACAGTTACAGTCTTGCATTGATAGCATGCCGCGCAAAATTAAAGCTTTGATAGCGGCTAAAGGTGGCTCAACTAAATATTGTATTTTACTAACATTAATTTCACTTTTCTTTAAATCTTAATAAACTTATGCTTTTCTAAATGAATGCTGTTTTACTTATGTCAAATAAATCGGTAATTGATTGCATAATATAAAAATAAAAAACTAATCAATTAAAAATAATAAAACGGTACAATATCACCCGGTAATTAATATTTTACATGAAATCTTGCAGTGCGTCTAATAATTTGTCCAGGGACTGTATATATCAATGAAGGTGTATTAGCACATGTTTGTGATACATAATAATTACTCTCGAGTGGGGTAACATTGAACAAAAATTTCCAAGCTAATAACTTCTCATTAAATACACTCTTTAAACATATGTTTGCCTTTTTTCGATGAGTTACAACTTTACCTTGACCTACAAGTAAAAAAATCTTCAAGAAGATAGTCTGTACTACGGTTTTATGCTTGGCCATGTTACCCCATTTGACATTTGAATTGATGCAAGTTGGGAAATATTTTGATTTTATATTTATAAACTTATTTTTTATTAGCTATGCTAAACATTAGATACTTTATGTAAATACAAAAAAAAAAACATATTATTTAAAGGAAAAAGATAAGTACATCAATAAAAGAATTCTCCAGAAAGTCTTTTAAAGGTTAAAATCTAAAAACAGACAAACTTTTATAAGTTAATTTGAACCAAATCGATTAATATAACAGTTTTATAAAATTTATTATAAAATTTAGAAGCATTCACGCGGATTACTACATAATTTAATTTTTAATATTTGGTACTTTTCCATTTTGCGGAAGCTAGGGACAAAGTCGCCAAAAATTTACAGCCACCGCCAAAAAGAATATTTTGAAAGGTAAACACTTTAGCAGTGTATACTGTGGTCCTTAAACTGTATATACTGTGTTTTGACACCAAAATATTGTACCAAGATTTGTGCCTGCAAAATGGAACATAAAACTTTATGAACCAAACCTTAAGGTACAAAAAAAAACATAAAACTTTATGAACCAAACCTTAAGGTATATCCCTGTTGATACATTCAGAACTTGAACCATTCCTCTGGAATTACCAACCTGAACAAAGCTTAAGGATAATCATATTTTTGAGAATACAATTCAAAGGAATTATGAAACTATTCGGTTAAAACGATAAAGATAAATTTTATATTGGAGTTAAACAGTCTGTACCAAATCTGATTTCATAAAAATGTCTATGACTTAAAAAAAAACACATTATAATTTATTTTTTAGGTTATTATTTCAGTACAGTTTGTTTGAGCTAACAAAATTGAAATGTAGTGGACGGTCAAAATTCTGCAAACCATGGGAGAAGGCCTTGTTTAGATTTTAGGATTTACAAGATTGTAGGTTATAAAGACAAAATTGTTTGTAAAAGAGTTTTCTATATAATTTACAAAAATAGTATTATTCAAGAGTTTTATTAATATTTTTTGAAAACTTTTCTTCAGAATGGAATACTTTGTCGTTTGCTCCGAAAATAGCTCATAAATAAGTGTACTATTGTTACATCTGCAAACCTAATTCAGGGGACTTAGGTTGGTGAATTTCTGCCTCTCATCTGTATTGAAATATTTTTTTTTAAATGCAACTTTTATGATACTATGATAAAAACAAAAAAACAATATTGAAAATTAATGTTTCTAAAAGAGTTTTATACAATTTACAAAATTAGTAAATACAATTTATAATTTATAAATATTTCTTTAAAATTTTCCTTCATAATGGAATACTTATGGAATAATTATAAATAATTATGCTATTTTTACAAATGCAAAACAAATTTTTGACTAAGGGGATTCTAGGTTAGTAAATTTCTGCCTCTACCCTGGATTAAAATATTAAAATAATTCCTTACACATTACAAACATAACGAGCAATATATTTAAGTTCTTTCTAGTGCTTACTAGTTATTTATGCAACTAGTGTGAAAAGTAAGGCTTTTTTAAACGAGTTGAATAAATTATTTCACGAGTTCAAAAAAGGCTATTTTCAACGTGTTGTCACACTATTTTTTTTATAATAACATGCAAAAATGTATTTATTAAATTGGCATTTATTGATTGGCTTAATAATTATTTTATTATCACGTTCAAACGATTTGAAGGTGATTATTTATATTAATGATTATTTTAAAATCACGTCCAAAAATCATTTCTTAGATTGTCATCGGAAATAAGACGCCAAATAAAGAATTTTACACCAATCAGATGATCCTATTTACTTTGTCGCACTAGTGCATAAAAGTAACTTTGAAACACAATTTCGTTAAAAGCATCACTTTTGCCACATTTATTGACTTGAAAAAATTAGTTTTTTTGCACGATATTATAAAAAATTAATTATATACTAATTTTTTTTACTTTTTTTATTTTTGCAAACTATTTTAGTTTTAAAATAATCTATTATGCTCTTTCTTTTTTTCTTTTTCTCCAATAAACAGAAAAGGATACAACCACCATGTTGTTGTTGAGGGGCTGGAAAGCGCAACATTGCACCGATGCCAAAAGCGGGTCTTCCACCACTCGAATACAAAGCCCGAGAGCGGCGTCCCACAATCGGACAGTGCCATCCAGGGAACAAGTTAAGATGAGGTCGTTGGACAGGGACCACTCAAAAGCTAGAAAAAGAAATTACAAAATGTCAGTCCATTTATTAATACAATTATTTAAGAGGGATTGTCAGTCCCATAGAGCTAATGCATTAGTTTTGGAATCACAACTTCCGCAGGAATATTGTTTTGCCATGTTAGCTCTTTTTCCCCACGTATGGGAATCAACATAACATTGAAATGAAACAAATTTGAAACAAAATTGTTATCTAGTTATTTAATTATATATTTTTGAAGTTTTAAAATGCCCCAAAATATTCAGCAGATGGCGACACTAATTTAAAACTTTATCAATTATTAATTAAAATAACCGGATGTTATTTTCTTTTTCAATTTTGTTTTAGATTGATGTTATGCTGATTCCCATACCTGGTGAAAATGGAATAACATGGCAAAGCAATTTCTTTTTGCAACAAAAGTTGTGAGTTGCCAAAACTTACATTGTGCATTAGCTCAAATGAGGAGCTGGAAAGTCCCTAAAAAGTACAAGTATCACTATTTTGTTAAATTACAGGAAAGCTCAATTGATATTCGTTTGTTTCTCGCTTGCAGAAATTTGTTTGCTTTAGAATGTTTGGTTTTGTTTAAGGGGGAATGGGAATGGTAGCCAGGTCTCCGAAACGAAAGTTAAAAACACTCTCCGTGGAAAAATATAATTTTTTAAAATTTCTATTAAATATTTATTTTTATTTACATAAATTAGTGTTCACAACAACTAAATACTATGTTTATAAAATTCTTTAAACTAGTTTTTATTATATTTAACATAAAATCAGTTCCAAAGACACTAAAAAAAAAATGAAATTAAATAAAACAATATCGTTTAAAAAATACATGCTTGCTTTCTTAGTAATTATTGATCACAAAAAAACATTAAACATATCCAAAATGCATAAAATGATGCAATTGAAATATTTTTTTAAAAAAAAATTTATGCCTTGTTGCTACCTTAGTAAACAATTGAAGAACAGTAAAGAAGTCCATTGTGACATTTTATAAGATCATTCAAAACTCATTTATACAAAAATAATATGTTGCTTGATATACCATTTTTAAATAAAAAAAAAAAATTTTTAAGGCTTTTGATGTGCAACAGTTTAAATGGCAATTTGGCCGAAGACAGACGACAGATGTCCGATCGACATATAGAACAACAAAGTATGAAAGATGGGTCGCTGAGGTCATACCTTTCAAAACAAAACAACAATTTTTAAGCTCTGACAAATATAACCAATTTTGGTATTGAGTACAGACAGACAGATGGACGAACATTGTCAGCATATCTACAACAACTCCTAAAATTTAAAAAAAAAAAAATAGGCTAAAAATTAATTGATGCCAAGTTATTAGATTTTTATATGAAATATTAAAGTTGGATTTTGATGCAAAAGGTAGTTGTGCTTTGATACGTATTTCATGTGCTAAAATAGCAAATGAAAGTTTTAAAAAAAAGTGTTCCAAGTGTATTAGAAAACTATATTAAAAGAACAACAATCATACTTTAGGCACACAAATTGTACCTTAAAATAAGTTAAATACACACCTGTTATACCAGCTTTGTGACCACTAAGATTATAGAGAACACTAGCAGGAGGCGGAGTCAGTTGACATATAGAAAGTTTTCCGTCCAATGAGCAACAGGCCAGCAGGCTTTTGTCATTGTTGGCAAACCGCACAGCAGTCACTGAAAGTGGAGAATTCAATTCAATTACTTAACTTATCGAAATTTCAAATATTCGCAAGTCTAGATATCAGTACCAAATGAAATAAATAAGCATTCAAAGATATTATCAAGAAAATCCTTCTAGACTATTCTATAGGTGTTCTTTATCTTATAAATGTATAACTTGTATGGGGGAAGTGCCAGGGGAACCTCTCCTATAGTACATAGCCTTAATTTCTACTGAGGAACAAACAAATGTCATTCAAAGTTTAAAATAAAAATTATAGGCTAGGTTATTATTAGGTATACTAAAACTAGGTTATTATAATGCAACTGTTTTCTGGAAAGCTCAAATTAATGTGTGTTTTTTCACATTCTATGATTCTATGTATATTTTGTATATAATATTGTAATTAACATCTGTGAATTGTCCACAACAGTTACCTACAGTCCCTGGACAAATTATTAGATGCACTGTATTTTTTTTTAGTAATTTTATGCAATAATGGTATAATTAAACTACAATATTATTGATTTTTATTTAAAAGAATTGTTGTAGACTGCATATTTGTATTTTTTAAGATCATTATGATTAAGATTAATTAATATTAATTATTTATTATAGAGAGATATATTATTATAAGATTATTTATGTGTGGAATCATCATCCTCAAATGCAGGAGACAGTACAGTCTTGCATTGATAGCATGCCGCGCAGAATTAAAGTTTTGATAGCGGCTAAAGGTGGCTCAACTAAATATTGACTTTTACTAACATTAATTTCACTTTTCTTTAAAACTTAATAAACTTATGCTTTTCTAAATGAATGCTGTTTTATTTATGTCAAATAAATCGGCAATTGATTGGATAATATAAAAATAAAAAACAAATCAATTTAAAATAATAAAACGGTACAATATCACCCAGTAATTAATATTTTACATGAAATCTTGCAGTGCGTCTAATAATTTGTCCAGGGACTGTAGCTGAGGTATGTTGTGGTAATTTAATGGGATATTTCTTTATGTTCGCCCATATTTTGCCAATTTGAAGGAACCTATACTACTTCTTCCGAAGCTTCGAAGGCACTTTCTTCCTGTATAGCTTGTGTGGTTTTCTAGGAAACTGTTTGAGTGTCGCTGTTTTCATTTTCCTCCACCCTACTAGTTTTTGGAAAGCAATTGTGATTAAACCATAGATATCATAGTTAACGTATTAGATTGGCAGATCACGTGGCCTCCAATGCTAATGACGGGACGCACATGGAGACCAGAATAAGAGGGCAAATGGGCCAGTGTTGCCACCAGTTTTAGGAGAAAAACACTACAAAAAAATACCATTTAATTCTAAAATTACAAAACAATACCATAAAAATTTTAGCTGCATTTTGGAATCTTTTTAATGACTTTAAAAAAAACGTGAAACGCTTTGCTAGTATTTTTATGGTATGTTTTTGTAATTTTAGAATTAAATGGTATTTTTTCGCAGTGTTTTTCTCCTAAAACTGGTGGCAACACTGGGCCCATTGCCCTCTTATTCTGGTCTCCATGCGCATCCCGTTGTTAGAATTGGACGTCAGGTGATCTGCCAATCTAATACTTTAACTATGATATCTAGGGATTAACCTCACAGCAGAGCCTCAAACAAAAAAGTTAAGAACAGCGACGGTCACACCCTTTCCTGGGAAACCACACAAGGAGGTAGGGGGGAAAAGTGCTTTAGAAGCTTGAATTGTGATCGGAAGGCCTATACGTGACGACAAATTTGTCAAAATATGGGTTAACATAAAGAAAGATTCAATTCAGTTAGGCCCACAACATACCTCAGTAAGGTTAATGTTGCGGACATTGAGCAAGAAAGAAAACTGGAGTGAGGTGTGTAATTCACTGAACAGGGCAGCAAACGAGACGGTCCAATAACGAAATGCGGAGGAATACACAGCACTGTAGCAGAAACGAACCGGGCAGAAAACCTAGAAACATGCCTATTTCGCTATTGGGTTCGTCTTCGCTGGTTCTTAGTTAGCGATCCACATGGTTATTTCTTTAAAAAGTAGGAATTTAAAGTTAAAGAAAGTTAATTCTTTCAAACTAAAAATTTTAAAATACATTTAGGAGCCCAAGTCAATATGATAGAGGGGTCTCATACAAGCATTGCATACAAGTGTAGGGAAAATAGTCTTTTTCTGCTCGGTTCGCTCAAAAGGGTGCGAGTGGGTTTTCGGCTCTCTGACACTTCACTCCAGTTTCCCTTCTAGCTCAATGGTTGCGGGCAATTCACAGGTGATAATTACAATTTTAAATAAAAAAAATCTACATAGAATCATAGAAGGCAAAAATAAAGGATTATTTTTAGTTTTCCTGAAAACTGTTATGTTATTATAACTTTTTATTATATATGTAGCACCGTACGCGTAAAAGTGACCTATCGGACAAATATGACTTTTCGAGTTATAAATGCTATAATGTTCAAAATTAAAATATCTAGCGATTAGAGCAAATCTTAAATCGATTGGTAGAATAGTTGGGACACAGTCAGCGGATCCTTATTTTTTCTACAATGAAATGCAATGGGAAAATAAACTTCAGACGATTTTTCTGATAAACTAGCTATTTAAAGATGGGTCACTTTTCCGCCTACGGTGCAATATATATTAGGTATCATAATAATAAATATCTTAAAGAGTTACCAGCATCTTTGTGTTGATCGAAGATATGATGCACGCCTGTAAATGCATAGTTCTCTCCGATCGTTGTATCTCCGCCCATCGCCCGACTTGCTTCAGCAAGGCGAGTAGGAACCACTTCGTCCGTAGCCAGGCTTGTTCGTCTGGCGACCTTCTTCAATTCTCCCAAAGCGATGCGGTTCTCGAAAGAGTCGCTAGTCTGAAACAAGGCAAATCTTTTAACCCTCTGAGAGATACAGATTTATAAAAAAAAGTCACCTGATTATCAGGTTTTCCAGCAACACATTTCTTAAAAAAATTTATAAATTTAATAATTTTATTAAATTTTAAAATTTAAAGCATGGAAGAGCATTTTATAACCATTTACTACAGAAATATAATTTTTAAAAAATGTAAGACATTAATTTTCAGTTAAAAATTTTAATTTAAATCTCATGCAGTGAAAATCAAGTTTGCACTTCAGACAATTTGCTTATCCCCTAGAGCAGAGGTTCCCAACCTTTTTGCACCTGCGTACCACTTGACTTTTTGAGAAATTTGGGCGTACCACCAGACCTACATATAGAGGCGTTTAATAAATGTAATAATTATATTACCCATAGGTCTAAATACATACAATTATACAAATAAAAAAAATAGTACAAACACAGCAAAAAATTAATCATCATACAAAATATACTTTTATAGACTTCAGTGCGAAACTTGATTGTTGTTTGCTCGTTATTAAAATATCAACATCAGAAGTAATAGAACTTATCTTCACTCTTAAGTCCTCTTCAACACTTATTCAGCATCTATGTTTATTTTTTTTATGTACAAGAGTTCAGAAAACCCACTAACACACAAGTAACTTGTAACAAATGACATTAAAATAGCAGAGTTTGCTGGAAGTTCAGAGGGCAGGGTTAAAAAAATATATATATATATTTTTAAACATGTTTTTTTTTGTTTAAAACATGTTTTTTTTAAACAATTAAATTTTGGTTATTGAACAAGTTGTGTGTTTAAAAAAAACACTCTTCTTTTTGCGTTTTGGTCTTCTATATTTACTTCCATCCCCAATAATTTTATGCACATGCCTTGCGTCTTTCTTTGTCGAATCATAGAATACAAGAAATCCTTCTATTATCTGGCGATTCGGTGTCTTCGTTTGATTAAATCAGATGAGCTAATAGAAGAATTTATAAACTAATAATGTAATAGTTTATGTTTGGTATTATTTTAATTAACTAAAATTATGTACCACATTGATAATTAGCATAAATCGTTTCTTATAAAAAATTGTTTTAAATATTTTTTTGATTACTATGTTTTAAACAATTGTTTTAAACAAAATGTTTTAAACATAACAACCCTGTCAGAGGGTACTAGGTTTTACATCCGATCCAGAAGTCAATTAAAGATTTCTCAATGTTAATGTTTATGAATAATAGAGTTAATGTTATGATAATGAGTAATATTCTTGAGTGCTCACTGTTCAAGCGTACAGAAGCTATTAATAGCATCATTTTGCTCACATCACTCATGCGTACCAACTGAAATTTTCCCGCGTACCACCGGTTGGGAACCCCTAGAGGGTTAATAAGTCAGTACCAGTGCTAGAAATTGGATGGAAAAATTTAGAAGCAATCTGTGCTACTAACTTAAAAATAAATAAGAGGAAATGCATATTATATTAAATCATTTTTTGGGAGAGATATTTATTGAAAAAATACTATTTTATGTAATTTATACACAAAATCTGGACATCTGCAGTGACTTTATGCCATAGTGTGGCAATTTCTCATCTACTGTATTATAATAAAAAAAATTGGAATATATGATCGCCCGAGTTTCTAGATTTTACGATCACCAGAGTGTGGCAATTTATGTATCGCTGGACTTTTGAGACTTTAGGATCACAGAAGACAATTTTGACACATTCAACATTATTGATATGTTGCGCTCTTAAAACAATGATTTTCATAAAGATCTTTGAAAACCACCTTAAAAATTGCTAGTTACATTTAAAAAAAACTAATCATGATAACTGTGACTAAATTTAGTTTAAAGTCACAAAATTGTAGGATTTGGTTGCATTTTGCAACTAGCGACTGTTAATTTCGAACCGTGATCAGTGCAGTAAAGATTACATACTTTGTAATTCTGCTGTTATTGATCTTTATATTTTGGGGGAAATATTAATTAAAGTATTACACTTTCAAAATATTTATAGCTATTAAATTTTTTTATATTCATGTATAAACATTATTTTTCAAGTTTTTTTTTATAAAAGCGCATTTAAAGTAGACATGGATTAAAAGTCTTAAATTCTTGACTAAAAATTTAAAATATCTTCAATTGCATTCTTTACACGAGCTGATGGCCCATTAGAACATCATTTTATTCCAAAGGAGCAGATAAAATGACAAGCAATTATGTTTTTCTGATTTTGTACTTCAAAAATGAGCCAATAAAGAGGCTCCTATCTAACTAGTTTAGTTTATTTTAAAATATCGTCGCACTAGAGCTACACGAGGGCTATTGGCGACGGGCGTCGTATTTTAGAACCACAGTCAAGTGACGAGCCGACACCCGAGTAGGCACCCAACGCAACCGTTAAGGGCGACATCGTACGCAGCGTTAGGACTTTGAAGGATGTTTAACGTGCACTCCCTCCACACATACTATTATTCGGACATTTTTGGCTGCACGGGCCGTTTATAGGTCGGCAGTTATTTTGGCGATGCCCGGACCCGATCCTGGGGCCTCCCGCATGCTAGGTGAATGCCTAACCGACTGGGCTACCCAGTCCCTCCTATCTAACCAGAATCAACTGTTCGTTTTTTGTTAATTTATAACTTTGTTTTCAGTTTTACATAATAGAAATATTAAGTCCAGTTTGAAATAAAAATATTAACTCCAGTTTCAGCTTTCATTGAAGCTCTCACCTCTAAGGTTACTCTGCTGTTGCTACGAGCTCCCATGCTTCGGCTTCGAAGGCTTCTGTGAACAAATAGAAAAAAATGTGTACATTCAGAAAATTTACTTCAGAAATATTAGTAATCCAAAAATATTAGTTATATAAAAACTTATTTACCTTAGAGGAGTTAATCTAAAAAAATAAATATAAATGTGATTGTACTGTATTTAGTTTTGATTTAAATGAAAAAGTTTCCAGGAAATGTTTAGATTTTACAATATAACATATTATATTATATATACCGTATATACTCGTGTATAACCCGACTCTCTAGCTGCGTTTATACACCCAGAATCTTACCCAGGTCGTTTTCACCCAGCAGTAGGGATTATCACGATAATTAGGGAATACCAGACAACCTAAGAAAGTGCGTTCACACACGTCTTTGATGTTTACCAGGTGTTCGGCTGTGCTTATTAGAATATAACGGAATTTAAAATACCATTTTTTAAAAAAATTCTTTTTAATTATTATAACGCTTTTTTAACTAACTTTTTCCCGAGCTAATTATTATTTCTGAAATAGGTTGCAAGAGCAGTAACATGAAACATGATTGCTTCAATAAAATCTAACACAATTGAAGTTTTCTGCAATCATTGTCTCTAAGTTTATAATTTTATTTAACTACTCTGTTGCATGTACCATTGATACACAACTTTTTTAAAATTTAATTCCAACTGAGAAACCAAAAAAAAAAAACTAATTATTATAAACTAATAAAGAAATAACATCGATACCAAAGCAATCGTGCTGCCATCTATTATTTAGAATATTTATACTGTCTCTTTATACTATGACATTTTGATCAACAAACAGTTTATGCAATTAATAACTCAAATATTGAAGTAAAGTAGCTGAAAACTTTATAAAAATATTAAACTATCTGTTGTTTCTTAACTTTATCAATTGAGCCATTCCCTATGTTTTCTACCAGCAACACAAGTTGTCTACAGCAAAAATAGCAATGGCGGCCTTTCGCTACGGATCACTGACCATACCCGGGGTTACGGTTTGGTCACCCACCTCTGTACCTGGGTAAGATGAAACCCACCAATCACCCAGCATTTTTCCCTATTCCATGGTGTTTGGGGATTTTTCGCCGTCTTACCTAGGTAAAACCCACCAATTAGGCTCGTATAAACGCGGCTTCTGTGTATAAGTCGACCCCCATTTTTAAACCAAATATCCTTTCAAAATTGGTAACCTGTGTATTAGTCGAGGTAGGAAATAAGGCCAGAGCCTTCTGAAGAAAATAAGAAGAAACCGGTTCACAACGGGATCGTAATTTTTTTATTTATTTTGCAAGCTAAATTTCAACCCCCAATGAAAATAAAACGGGTTTCATCTCCAAATGTCCTTGACATTGCCGACAGTGAATGGAGAATCTTAGTTGAAACTAAGTTCAGTGAAGCGTGAAGACCATGCTGCCAAGGTCAAGGGCCGATGTTGTTTTCTTTACACCTAAAAGACTGGTTGACTGAACTGCCCTGTGCCAGAGCTACACATGCAAAATACGCATCATGCCGAGAACTAATAATTAAGCATCATTATGGTGGATACTGTGAATAGATACCAATCTTATTTCATCTTCAAATTTAACTGCTTTTCTGTCTTTATTTTTAATAGATAGTATTTAAACCTTAAGTTTGATTGAAATATAGTTTTAGTTTAAGGATTGTGGAGGGTTTTTTTTCGGAAATGTGATATCTCGTGTATAAGTCGACCCCGATTTTTGCGGCGCTAAATTTGTCCAAAATTTCTTGGATTATACACGAGTATATACGGTAGATTTTTTTCTCAAACCCTTTGAAATAATGATTTTTTTTAAACATAATATAGGCAAAAAATTTTATTTTCTATTTAAAAAAAAAACAAATGTCATTTTAATAAATATACAAAAACAAACTTTTAATGACATATAACTAAAGAAAATAAACATATATCAGCTACTACACAGAAAAATTTAATTCAAAGTTATTTTTAAGCCACACAATGAATTACATAGTTCTCCCTCTTTTTCTGAAAATATGAACATTTTGGGTTCCTGTATACAACAAGTATGAATTATTATTATAATTTGCATATTAAATAATGCCAAAATGGATTAGTTTCTATCCAAACTTACGTTTGATCCAATGAAACCCCATAACGTTGAGACAGTAACTGATTCCTTATGCGTAAGTACTGCTTCCTGGCAGAAGGAACTATCTGTAAAAAAGAATTGGAAATTTTTTAAGAGTTACAACTTTATTAACATAGTTATGCATTGAAAATAAATTAACACACTTATAAAAATATAATGAAACATTTTTTTAATAATATAGTTTGTGATATTAGCAGGGCTGGATTTACCAATAGGCCCTATAAGCCCGGGCCTAGGACCATGATGAAGATCCATGACGCACCATGATGAAGGGCGTAAAATTATTCAGCATTTTTTTTTGTCAGAAAAACTCCATAAAATGTTATAGACTACAATACATGTCTACATCTATATGCTCTCCACGAATAAAAGTCCCATTCGCCTTCCTCATATAGGTGACGCTGGACGGGCGAATCTTTCACTTGGCTGTCAGTGTGTATCTAGCGCATTATTTATTTTATTTTATTTAATTAATTTTACTTCACGATTAGAATAAAATACAAACTATCTTCACAAAGACCTTTCTGAGGTCAAATTTCTCCCTCCTTTACGATGGTGTGAAGAGGGGGAGACACAAAATCATGGGCCTAGGGCCGCATAAAATCTAAATCCGGCCCTGGATATTAAAGATCACAAAGTTATAACAGAGTTCCTCGTGTTTCTTAGTGTCATTACTAATACATTCTAAACTAAAATTTACTATTGCAAATTTTTTATTATAATAAACTTACATTAACTAATGTTTATAAGACTTTTAATGTTTCAATTCTATAGTTGCATGCTAAATAATTTGAAGGATTAAGCAAATAACAAATATTGTACTAGTTATAGTCTGAACTTAGTTTTGAGTCTAAACAGATAAGTTAACCTCTAAATAACAATTATAAGTTTTAAGCTGCATTGAAACATTAGTTTAAGTCATAGGTTAGTATACACTTTGGCACACTGAATAGGTTTATCCAGATTTTTTGCAGCTTGTTATTATTGCATGTCATAAATTAATAAGTCATAATGGCATATATTTTTACATAATCTAATTTACCATTGGAAGATTCTATGGTAGAGATTTACTGTACAATCCCCCTTGGCGAACTTTCCAAAATCGCGCCAAAAGTTCGTATTTTGGCGACTTTAAAAAAAAAAAACATGATTCAAAGAAAAGATCGTAGGGGAATATTTCTTATGAAAACTCAACCAACGGTCCGATAGAGTTGCCGGAAAACGTCATCGGTGCGAAGTCATAGAATTCGAATCTTCAGTAGAAGTCAGACAGGTTCCTAGAAAAAATTATTTATCGCCAAATCCAAAGAAATCGCGCCAAGAGAGACCGTACAGTAAATCCGATCCATTTTTACATAATCTAATTGACCATTTGAACATTGTATTTTTAAAAAGTAGTTCTTGAAATTGCGCCAAAAGGTACACTAAAGTAGAATTTTACAAAAAAATTTTAATACCTCCTGTTTAGCATTTTCTCTCAAAAGCTGACTTCTTCTACGAATATATAGCGTCCCTTAAAAAGAATCACATTAACAACATATTTAAGTAAAAAAATCTTAATAAAGTTCCATATCATGTGAAATATTTTTACTAAATAAACTCTAATAAAAAGCGCACTTGATACAATAATCTTGTCAACAACAAAAAATCAATCTTGTCAAAAAAATATATATATGGGTAATTCCATGCAAATTTTTTCTGTCTGTAGTGTAAGTCACGTTTGAAAAAAGTGATTATCACTACAACTTTTAACATAAAATGCAAAAAAAATGTGGAATAGTTGATCTACACTTATTATAACTAAATAATGTAATTTTTTTCCTTAATTTTTTTAATTTAAAAGGCTTTTAATCACCTCTTAAATTGTGACTTACACTAGTTACATGGAATTAGCCATATATACTACAAAACAGTGCAAAAGCAATTCCTAGTTGCGTAGCACTATTGGAAAATTTCATAGAGCAAGGAAAATAGTTTTTGAAAAAATAAAAAGTATTAGTAGTAAAGCTTAGTACCAAGATGGCAAGCAGGTATTTAATGTCGTGAAAACGAAACTAAGCTATATTGGAAATCTGGGAAGCTCTTTAGAAATGACTTAGAAAACAAAACTAAACTTAATATTTCTGGATACATTACATCCTCCAACTACTGTTCTAATACATATTAATATGTATGTCTATTTTCTCTTCAACAAGTAGTGGGGAAAGGAAACAACCGTAATGCAACGTATTGTAAAAAGTTAACTGAAATCTTACGGAATTGGGGATTATTAGGAGCCCTATAAGTATTGTATCGTGCATCCAAAGCTAATACTTGCTGCCACACGGCAGTCATGCTAGCTTAGTTAACTTTGCAAACTTGTATAGTTGTATGAGAGAAATTGCGAAATTTTAGTAGAAGACTAGACTATTATTTGTTGACTTTCAATAAAACTGAAACAAAAAAAATCACAAAGTTACAGTTACTTTTAAACTTAAAGTTACAGTTACTATCTTTCCTCAGGTTATATTCACACATTGGTAAAATGATTTTTACTATATTTTTACTACGCATGCGCAACTTTGCATGCATAAGGCATGCGCTCCAATAACATTGTATGCTTCGACCGTCCACGACGCGAGCGTTGTTTTCTAAATCTACCTTGCTTGAGGCTTTACTGAGAAGTTAATCGCAACTGCTCTCCAAACCCAAGTTGAGTGGGAAGAAATAAAAAAGATATCCCAATGACGCATGCCTTAATAAGTAAAAAATCAGAACTGTAAGTGTAGGCACATTCGTAAAGAATATAAACATTTTAAATACTAAATTATAAAATAAATATATTTTTAAATTATGTAAATAAAGTTTTTTCAGCTTAATTTGGGGAATCTTTAAAAGTTAAGCGTTTTCATAAAGTGTCGTCTTTACAAAAAACATATCTAAGAATCTTGAAATGTAAATAATTGAAGCAAGACATTAATTTAAGGCCATTTAAATTATTTCCTTTATAAAATAAAATTTTATTATATATTTTTTATAAATAAAAAGAAAAAATATTGGTGGAGGGGGGAAGGAATAAGTAACGCCATCTTGTTTCCCCTAGAGTGGTTGTAAAGAGATTGTAGAGGTGGAGTGAAATTGATTTGACTTGTGTGCCCGTGTTTGTTCAAAAATTGTAATAAAGTATTTTTTTATATTGATTCAAAGTAAACTACGTCCTGGATTTCACAATTGCGTGAGGAACAGAAACAATGCAGGCTATTAAGTGTGTGGTCGTAGGGGATGGGTGAGTATGAAGATTTAAATATCCTCTGAGTGTTTTGACATGTAGTATGAGGTGTGGACAGTTTTCTTGTACATTACCTAACTTCTTGTAAAATATGTCCCTTATTATTTATTTTAAAAGATTCGAATACTATTAAAAATATTTATTTTATCAACAAACTTTGATTATCCCAATTAAAATGTATAATAAAGATGAATTTAAGGTCCAATTACAAAAATAAACAAATCTGTTTTGGTATGTTCGATCCTTTTCCGAATAAAGTGATCTGGGAGCTAATATTAAGGGGAAACAATCTTTGGTATTACGAAACATTGCAACTTGGAAATCCCATTGGAAATATTTGATTTTTTTTGTATTCATACTTAATTATTCTTTTGAGTATTTTTCTGTGAACTATACTAAAATATGCAGATCTGTATACACATGATTCTCTCAAATATTGCATACCCATACATAAAGCTATAACAGTTACAAATTGCATTATAAATTCTATTACGTACATCATAAAGTAGTATGAGCTGAACATAGCATTTCAAGTGCTATGTTCAGTTCATAAACTATTATCTATATTATTCAATACAAATGAAAAGTTTAAATTCATAATTGGTTTAATACTTTTATAGTCTTCTTTATGTTTCTGAGTAAAGAATGAGATCCTTATGCAGAACAGTTGTGATTATATTCTGTCTACATTTGGTGATTTCCACTCTGGCAAAAATGCATGAATTTGGTAAACATCCCATTTCAACTTCGATGTCTTGGTTAATTCCTAGTTTCGGTATACAGCGACTTTTTATTTCTCGCCAAACTTGATGGCGAGAAAACATCGCGTACCGACGCATGATTAGACGATGCTACTCGGAAACCGCAAAGTCAAACAACTGTGTTGCCAGATTGGAATTATTTATCGCCTTTTTTTTGTCGCCAACGTTCCGAAAAAGTCGCCGTATACCGAAACTAGGATTTAACCAATATCTTTAATATCACTGCTGTTCCAAACTTCTCAAAGTCTTCTCAAGTATTCTAATTTCAAAATACTTTATTATTATGCTATAAACTTAAAAAACTGCCTACCTATAAACGGTATGTGCCGTCAAAAAGTCTGACAAATAATACCCTGTGTTGAGGAAGGGCACGCTAAATATACTTTAAAAAAAGTTGCGTTGGGTGCCTAATACTCATGTAGCTCTGTAGTGCGACTATAATTTAACCTAACCCTAACCTCTTGCTTCAAGTCAGATAAATGTTATCATAGCAAATGTAATTTACTAATTCACTTAATGCTGCCAATTTCAAGGAAATTTGTTCCAACTTTTTTAACACATCCTATCTATAACTTTTGTATTAATTTCGTACCCCTGGTCAAATATTGATATCAATACTCGACAAATGCGCGAGAGAACACCCCGAAAAAACATCCTAAACATTTACTTGGCTCATTTCTTTATTTATTTAGGAATTAACTAAATACATACTAATAAGCTACCTAAGTAATTGACTTATTCTAATACACTGTTATTAGGGATGCACCGAATACCAAATTAAATTTGGCTGAATAACGAATATTCGGACGAAGACCTAAACCAATTTTTTTTTGTCAGATCCGAGTAAGTTTTATATTAATTATTCATCAAAATGCCAGAATTTTTTTTTTTTTCAGAAAGAATTAAAAAAATTTCCTAGGTAATGAGCATTTGCGCCTAGTTTTTTAAGTTAGTCGCACAGACTGCTCCTAAATTTCTTTATCCAATTTCTAATCCCTGATCTGCACCAGCTAGCAGTGTCGGTAGTGAGCGGTTGTTCCCCGTAGCTGGAAAGATTTGTCAACCAAAACACAATGGGTAGATTACTTCCCCAAAACGGTTAAATATGCTCCAAAGTCCCAACGCTGCGTACGACGTCGCCCTTAACGGTTGCGTTGGGTGCCTACTCAGGTGTCGGCTCGTCACTTGACTGTGGTTCTAAAATACGACGCCCGTCGCCAATAGCCCTCGTGTAGCTCTAGTGCGACGATAATTCAAACTAAACTTCCCCAAAATGCTGAACAGCTCCTGTTCGTACATCAGTTTAGATCATTTGACACTGATTTAAAAAAACATGCTAATATTCTTTAGAAAACAATTTGGGTACCAATTTAAAGCTAAAATGAAATCCCTGTTATATACTGTTTAAATGATCCTTCTCTCCATTGACACTGTTTTCATTCTAACCGTAGTTGGGTCTCTATTTTCGGTTAATCCGCCAAAACAGAAGTTTTAAAAGTTTCAATGAGTTCTTAACGCATTGCAACATTCCCTATGTACTGGAGACATCAGTTAAGAAGCGTTTATTGTTTTTTCGAAATTTAAACCCAAACATGTGTAGGAGGGTAAAACGTGAGCCAATTTCTTCATAGGAATAGCAATGTACATTGTTATAAGTTAAGAATACTTTTTGTTTACGTTTGACTTTTTTGTCTACTTCGGCGTATACTGGGGTTTCTGATTTTAGACAACTTTTAGTTTTAAAAAAATGTTGGTCGGCATATACATGCTTTATATATTTAGATGTTATATTGTTAGTAAATTTTGAGCCCTTAAATTTTTTTGAAAAAAATGCTTGAATATTTTTCCTAGCAAATGTATGAACCATGTAATAAGGATATGCACTAGAAGACCAAAAGTTGGGGATTTCTATTCCGAAGAGGCAGTCAAAAATTTAATTTAGAAAAACCTAGCGACCAATTATTTAGCCTTAATGGAACTGCTAATGTTCTTGCCCATGTTCTTAGACAAATCTGATGATGATCCCCCCCCCCCCCCCAACACCATAAATAAAAGTAATTGTAATTATTTTAAAGTGTTTATACAGAAAGTAGAAGTACATTTAGTAGCATAGTATTATATAAATATATAAATTTGTCATGCCGTGACTCATAAAAAAAAAACATCGATGTATTATTAAGCTATGCTGCTAAACAAAATTACTCAACTTGCTACACAAAGAATGATTTGTGTAGCTGTCGAGTAGTTATGTTTGCTGTTTCTTTGTTTTTAGTTCAGATTCTTATTTTCCTACACTTGGTTTAGATGTGCGAAGAAATAATTGTTTATACTTATTATAAAAGTATATTTTAGAAGATAATGCATTGCACATCAAATTTCATAATGACTCGAATTGAAAAATTTCTTATTTTTGGTCCGATTCCTGGAGTCATGAAAATTGTTAATTTCAGTCATGAATTTGAGACATTTCATTTTGGCAGAAACCCAGTATTTACCAGTTTTTCCCGCTGGGATGGGAATTATAGTTTTGGGCGGAAAAAAACCAACCCTGCGTCGAAGCATGTGGGTTTTATTTGTAGGATTATTATTTGAATATCATTATTTTATTTATTGATTTGTAATCTTTGTTTCATTTCTTATGCTGCATCAGAATTCCTCAACTAGATTCTAATTATTTTTCAAATTTGGGAACAGCTATGATGTAATGGCTGGTCTGGATTTTGGGGTTTGCGTTACGTTGCCAAGCAACGAAAATAGCCAAATGTGGTGAGGCTTTTCCTTCATACAACCATGCAACCCGATAAGTATAGTAACTCTACAGTGAATTTCAAATTTGCCAATAAACACCGGCCATTATATTATAACTGTACCCCAAATTGAATTTAATTTGTTTACAAATGGAAAGAAACAAAGATATGGAGTAATATTTTCAGTGTTAATAGGAGTTTGTACTTTATAAAACTTTTCCGGCCATACAAAGTGATGCATGTCCGTTTCTTTTTCTTTCTTTTGTCATTTCTGTACAGACCATGTGTTTGAAGAAATCCAAGAATTAATTTTGAAACGTGTTTTGGAGAATTAGGTGATATTTGCTACAATGTCTCACTATAGTAGAGGCAATAACTATTCTAGATCTGCTGAATACTTCTCTGAAATGTCAATTCTCTCTGCATATAGCATGTTTGTTGAAAGTTAGTAGCAGCAGCAGGCGAACTGTTCAACTGTTTTTGATCGTTAACTGTATCCTGGGTCAGTTTTTTTTTTGTTTATGAAACTGGCAATTTTTTTCAGGGGCCTATGGGAAAGCCCTTTAACACCCGGAAGGGTCTGGAAACAACCATTTTTTTTATTAATTCTGATCATCAGATTCTGAGGAGATAATAATATCCTAATGGTGTGCTGACCAGTGGAATGGGGATCAATTGGCATAAAATAAAAGTTTACTTAAAAACAAGTCATTGTTATTAAAGGTATACCCTGAAATTTGGGGTTTATAATGAAGCTAGTTTCAAATTTCTAAGTCAAAAACAGGATTACCATTACCTCAGGGCTCGAAATTAGCGGGTGCACGGGTGCACCGTGCACCTAAAAAGAAAATTGTGCACATAAGTTTTCAACTTGGGTACACGTTGTGCACCCAAGTTCCGAAAGTCGCGAAACTCTGGTGATCCGAAAGCCGCGAAACTCCGGCGATCCGAAAATCGCAAAACTCCGGCGATCCGAAAATCGCAAAACTCCGGCGATCCGAAAATCGCAAAACTTCGGCGATCCGGAAAGTCTCGGAATTCCGGGGATCCGAAAGTCGCGAAACTACGGCGATCCGAAAGTCGCGAAACTACGGCGATCGGAAAGTCGCTAAACTACAGCGATCCGAAAGTTGCGAAACTCCAGCGATTCGAATACAACGATTTTCATGACTTTTGATCGTTTTTTGCTAAATTCATGACTTTTCATGACAAAATTTACCCTATCCCTTTAAGACCGGCGATCAGATGGCGTTGATTTAAGTTTATGTAACTAAATTTTAGAGTTTTATCGAAAAAATGCCTTAAACAGCATCAATGCCAGCAATCCTTAAAAACAGTCATTTTTTATACAAATAACGACTGGTACAAGTCAGCTGCTTTGGTATCACTATTTTTGAAGAGGTTGAACTTTCTCTTTTATACCCGCACTATCGTACTAGCTCGGTCGGAAAGGGCTATGTCCAAATTCATGACTTTTCATATGCGCGGAAACCCTGCATTTAGTCAATTTGTATGAAGAAAAGTTTTTTAAACTTGTTATTCATATTATATGTGTGCACATAATATTTATATTTGTGCACCTAACTATTATTTAGTGCACCTAATTCACAAGACTTGGTGCACTCGTGCACCTGGCATAAAAAGTTAATTTCGAGCCCTGCATTACCTAATGCATGATGCATTAGCAGAAGGAAGCAATTAGTATATGCAATTATTAACTTCCATTCAAAATGATTGGACAACTTTAGAGTTAGATGTGACCTCACAGTTTGTTATCCTTTTTCTAGATGGTACATTATACTGATATTTGATGATTTATATTTGACTTGCTTATTATATATTTTTTTCTGGTTTGCAGCATTCTTGATCATTCAATATTGTCTTCAACAAATCATAAAATTAAATTCCATGTTATAATTTTTTTTTATATCGAGGTAACTTCATCTATATAAAAGGCAAAGTCCTGACTGACTGATTCACTAACTCACTCACTCGCATATCAACGCCCAGCCCAAACTACTGGAGGTACAGCTACAAAATTTTAGGAGAATATTCTTTTTGAATCGTAGGTGTCATTTAAGAAGCGGTATTTCGAAATTCGAACCCGAACGGGTGTAGGAGTGCAAAACGTGAGCCGATTTCTCCAAAGGAATAGCATTGAAAGATTAGAATTTATACTTTTATATCGACCTTATTTAACCAAAACCCCGTTAATTCCTCGGTCCGAAAAAGCCTTAGGGAAGAATTAGGATTTGACTATTGTTGTACGTTCAAGAGTTATCACTTGGCAAATTTAAAGCAAGTGTAATCCGATTGATAGTTGATAAGAACTCAAATTATCCGAAGAAATGGGGACCTAACCACATTCGGATAATCAGGAATTTGGATAATTGGACTTAATCGGGGGAAAAACGGTATATTCAATAAATTTCTCAATGTATTGTATAGCTGTGAGATCAAATAGTTCTATTTTCGGTCGTCATCAAACCAACCAAAGTGTAAGGTTCTGCTTTGGCAGTTTCAGTTATAGCTTTTTGTAGTATTTTTAGCCTACTTTTCTTTTTTTAATTCGAAAGAATTAAAAAAAAATGAAAAAGTAGGTATTGACATGCGGTCGATGTCCGTCTGTCTGTCCGTACCCCCCTTCCAATATCGGTTCTATCCATCGGATCTTAAAAATTCTTATTTTGTTAGAAAGCTATGGCCTCAGATACCCAACTTTCATACTTTTTGTCCGTCTGTCTGTACGTCCGGACGGACATAAATCTACTATCTGTCGGCGAATTTCCCATTGAATTAGCATTGAAATTCAATTTTGAGTCATTCACTGTTGCCAAATCAACAATGGCATGAGAAACTTGATTTTAAAATATTTGAAGCAAAATAATTTTTTTATGAATCATTTTGGAATTACGTCATAAAAAGTAGCACAATGTGATTCTTTGATTGTTCATTAATTGTTTACCAAGAAAGCGGCAAGGCATATTTTTTGCAATTCTGCTTAGTTTTAATTTACATTTATTTTTTAATGCAGTTTGGAGTAGTTTCATTATTTTTGTTATTAATAAATATTTAATTATTCTTCGAACTACAAATAAATCGAACAGACGATAAATAATATAAAGTTATTTGTGAAAGAATATTAAGGAAAATAGTTGATTTGGGCTTTTATCATCATCATAGTTGAGAAGTTAACACCACATAGTTAACACCATTGCAGATCTCAAAGTGCTTAGATAGTTCTCCTTGTATACGAACCATAGAAGAGGTATCCATGAAGGTGAGCTTCAATAGGTTAACTAACTTTTTCGGTACCTCGAAGTTTAACAAGGCTCTCTGAATTTCTAGTATATCGATACTATCATAGGCTGCCCGGAAATCTATGAAAAGATGGTGCGTTTCAATTTCAAATTCTCGACATTTTTCTAAGATTTGTCTCAGTGTAAAAATTTGGTCAACTGTGGACCTTCCTTTTCGAAAGCTACATTGATAATCTCCTATAAGATCGTTAACAATAGGAGACAATCGTTGAGATTTTGGCTTTTAGAAGTTTAAATTATAGCTGGATGCTGTGTTTAGCGATTTTTTTTCTAATGTGTGTAAATCTAGTATAGAAACGATTATTGATGATATTTACTGTTCCTTTAAGAACTTCTTGTTTTTATTCAACTTGGTTCGAATGGTTTCACAATTGTTTATACTCGGTCTATTACTCTATTTGTTACTGTTCGTCTTTGTTGGATATCATGCCTTAATTTTTTTGGTTAGTCCAAAAAAGAATAATAGGCATGACATCCAACAAAGACGAACAGATGGCCAGGTGAAATTTTTTTCTTCTGAAATTCGGATGATCAGTAACGTTTCGGATAATTCGTGATCGGATAATAATTGGAGTTCTACTGTAAGTGTCCAAAAATTGAAACCAGTCCCCTTGGCCTTGGGGCCAATCCCTTTTTGGTCTAGTATTATAACTTATAAAATTTTGATTGCAGTTTGCCAGACTACTAAAACTTAAATTTAACTCATAAAAACTCTCCGCGCCTTTTCCTCACCTTGAAAGTCGGGCCCATCGTAGGCTGCCCGAGTGCGTGGGATCTTCGTGTAAGCCGGCCTATATATGGCCAAGCACCGAAGCGAGCAGCGCTTGACGTCGGCTGTTTGTTGTGGAATATGTGGGTCAGAAAACGTCTTCCCAAGTTCTTGTTTTCGTTTTGAAGGAGGGCGTTGCTTCTTAGGCGAGGATGGCAAAGACCAGAACGTTTGTTCTCTTGATTTCTGTTATTTTTTGGTGAACGAGTTGGTGGTTGTCCAATTTCTGCAATTTTTTTCGTAGAAGAGAGGGTTACTTACGAGGTTCGTCACCTCTAGGGCAACTTAAATCCATCCATACCTGGGGGAAATAGCTTTTCTGTTTTGTTGGAATTGGGTTTTTTTTGTTTCGCTTACTTGAAAGCATCTAGAACAGTGGTTCCCAACCTGGGGGCGATCGCCCCCAAGTGGGCGATTTGTGTTATCAAGGGGGCGATAAATAGTTTGGGGGCGATAGGGGGGCGATGAGTATTCGAAGGTGGAAAATTAAAATAATATACTGTACCGTAGTACAGTAAAACCATTTTAATTTTTATTGATCACCTTGATAAGTTAAAAACTGACATGCTTACAAGATTTGAAGATTTGACCAAGTTAGAAATTCCTGATTCTATTGTAGATCCATTCTCGTTTGAAGCTGTGGGTTGTGGATAACCTTGATAACTCTTTGCACTTTGCAGACGGAGTTTGTAGATCTGAAGTATGACTGAGGCGAAAATCATTTTCAAGCAGAGAGGTTATGAGTTAGACTGCGTGAAACTTATTTACACTTATCCACAACTGTAGTAAAAAGCCGAACTACTTCTCATCTCGTTCCCGTCAACATATTTAGTTGAAAAAGGATTTGGTTCTGTTATCACCCAGCTCCTTACTAAACAAAGAAATCAGTTGGACATTTGCCTCAAAGACTTGCGCATGAACTTGACAAAAGATAAAATAATAAAAAAGTTTTCAACATTCAATTATTTATTTAATTTTTATTATCAACTCTCTTAAATTTTGCAGAATCCAGCTTAAAGATGTAGTTAATTATTTCACTTTTGTTCTTTAAAAAAATCTGTTAAATATAAAATTTTATTTCTTTCTATTGTATTTAAGTGACCGGATACAGCTGCTTTGTTTGTTTTTATATATGGTAGTTAGTGTTTAAAATGATAAAATTGCTTTATTAGTTACACTTTAACTCAAATTATAATTGGACAAAACAGGAAAATTAAAAGGGGGCGATATGTGTTAGTCAACCTAATGAAAGGGGCGATAGTCTAGAAAAGGTTGGGAACCACTGATCTAGAACGTTAGGAAAGCTGAGGTGTGCGATCTCACATTAGTGGAGCGATTTAGAAGAATAGTTATTTAAACTCAAATAAGCAAACTAAAGTGATATAAAATTTTCCACTAATTCAAGCTGCGACAACGGTCTTTCGTTATTTAAATTTACGATTTTTTTTATTAGAAAAATTAGGAGAGGTTACAAACAACCGCTCTCTCAAGAGAACTTGTTCTTCACATGTCTATTTTCAACCTGGTGTCTCAAAGCGGCTTATTTTCTTCACCGGAAATTAAGTCACTGATGTCTTTGGCTTTTGTAGTCCACAGAGATTTTTTTTTGGTGGGGGGATTACCTGGATATAGTTATTACTAATGAAGTTCTTGAGATACTTCGATAATCGTCACCGTACTTAAAGGTAGAAAAACGTACAATTTTTTTTCCGTTACTATTTTATTTTATGGACACCCGCACACACTGCCAATAGCCATGCCATTGTATAGCTCTATAGTCTGTCTGTTTACTATGCGAGCCTCGAAAAGACTTTCTTCCCTCAACCCTTCGCTTGGTTTTCTAGTAAACGGGGAACATCGCTTTTCTAAACCTAACGCGTTTGAGGTTCTGTTGTGAGGTTAACAATCCGAACAGTTCAAACCCAAGTAGGGTGGGGAATAAACATGCTCACGCCGTTTCGAAGAAAACCACATGCGGGGATAGGGGAGGAAAATGCTTTCGAGGCTCGCATTCTAGATAGACAAGGTATAGTGCGACGGCAATCCACCTCCTGTACCCGAGAAAGGAGAGCCCAGTCGATAAGGCGCTTGTTTTACATGCGGAAGCGCTCAGGTTCGGATTCAGGCATTGCTAAAAGAACTGTCGACCTATAGACGGTCGGTGCAGCCACAAAGTCCGGCAAATAATAGTGTCGAGTGAGTGCACGTTAAATATGCTTCAAAGTCCCGACATCGCGTACGATGTCACCCTCAAAAAGTTGCGTTGGGTGCCTATTCAGATGTCGGCTCGTTTCTTGACTGTGTCTAAATTACAACGCACGGCTCCTATTGCCCTCGTGTAGCTTTAGTACGCCGGTAATTCAACCTAATCCTCCTCTTCCCACGGCCTAAAAGTTTCTTGTCATTTTTACTATATGATAGTATTTTATTCGTGGAATTTTAAATAGAAACATATATAGAAGACATTACGTTGTTGTAATTTATTTTAAACGTGCATTATATTATGTGATATTTTTATTGGAAAATTATTTATACGGGAAACCTTGCGTCATTCATGACAAAGTCTGAATGGAGCATTTTTCACTAACTACACTTACGTCCTTTTTGTGGTTGTGGTACCATTCAATGAATAATTTACTTGTTGGGAAGGGTTTCCGGTAGAGATTATTTGTTTTGTCCAACATATGCGCTTAAGGTAAACAATATTATTTTGCTTGAGCCTGCGCGTGATAGTGACTGCCGCGTAATAATAATTTTAGTTAACAACACCCTCAAACCTATATCCCGTTTTAAATCAAGTAAAATTTTCACTGACTACACTTTTCGAAAAATTTCACAGTTTAAACATGTGACCGAGGTTTACAATTACTAGGCTTTTTTTTTGTTAGGGTATTAGTTCGAACTTCCTTTTTCCCTCCTCTGTGTAAACGACAAACTGTTACTAAAATGGGAAAAAAAAATCACATTTTTCGAAGCTATTTTGGAAATTTAGCAAATTAAATACACTAGTACAGAACATATAATTTTTAAGCGACTTTAATAAACATCAAATTAATACAGTACTATAGTTATGTTATATGTTACTATAGTTATTCTATAAAATCACAAGGGGAACTTTCTTCTGTGCAAAAGAACGAATGACGTTATCATAGTCAATTGACTGCATTATTTCTGACCATGTAAATTACTGAGAGTGAGTTGAGTCTGTTCTCTCCTATGTTAGATCTTAAGTAATTTAATTATACGGGCGATAGTTTTTTTTTTAGTTTGGCGTTTAGCGATTTTCCAATTTTTTTTAGGCGATTTTATCATTTTAAGGGCCCCTTCCTGACTGGGCCCCTAGGCCGAAATCCGACACTGCACATTTCTAAATCTTGTTTAGCTTATTCAAAAAACTTTTAGCAGTAGAGCATTTTTGTTACCTTACCTATTATTATCCATTTTCCCCATAGAACTAACATTATTCCATCACGCTAGTTATTCAATCGATTGTTGTAGTTCGACTCGCATGAAATTGGTTGAATCGTTGTGTTGATGACTAGTGTATCATCTGAGAAGAACATAACTCTCGAGTCTTCGCAATTAAGATTGGGTGTCGGCTTCGTCATTTGATGCGGCTTGAAATTACGAGGCAAAATAGGCCCTGTGTAGCTTCCGACAAATAATCTCCGTATAATTAAAGTGCACGTTAAATATGAACCATAGTACCGACGTTGTGTATACAATGTCGCTCTTTAACGTTCGTAGAGTACAACATACTCGGGTTTCAGCTCGTCCGCTCCTCACTTGACTATGGTTCTAGCTCTCGTGTAGCTCTAGTGCGGTGATATTTCAACTTGGCTCGCAGCCAAGGTTTGGCTTTGTTACGTGACTCTGCTTAATTAGTTAAGCAGCTTGGCTTTGGCTTTGTTACGTGACACTGCAGCCAAGGGAATTGGCTTTGTTACGTGACACTGCTTAATTTTACGAGGCCCGTAGCAAAATCTTCTCATGCATCTTTATTGCGAAACCAAAACAATCGTGTAGCTCTAGAGCGACGATAATTCCATTCTTCACCCAAAACATTCAAGTTCGCTTCAGCCCAGCCAACTCGCTCCAGTGCCAATATTCAAAACACCCAACTCGAACTTGCATAATAAAAAAAACTAACACTTTCCCCCTCAGACAGTAATTAGCTCGAACTTTGCTCTCTCGGTTATTGCTTGCATTTCCGCTTTGGTTAAGGCTTTTAGAAAGTGTTTTTCTGTCTCGTCCCGAAATTAGGTCGTAAAGAGGGGGATTAATTCTTCCAATTTATCTTTTTCAATGAGTCAAGGTCGCCTTCAAATGACATTCCGAAAGCGGAAGAGAACATTTTCTCCGAGCAATATTTAATCTAATCAACTGAGTGGTTACATTTGGGGTCGGATTAATCCTTATAGAATTTTTTATTATATTTAGGATCGAGTTTCGATGTTTACGGCGCTTCAGTCAGGGCCGTCACGTGGGTGGGGCAATGGTTCCTGGCAACCATAAAAAACAATTCCCAATTCAACCAAAACAATCGTGTAGCTCTAGTGCAACGAGTTTCCATTCTTCAACCAAAAGATAAATAAACTAGCCTATTTAAGTATTTAAGCTAGTTTTTTTGATAAGTTTATTCAATGAATGATAATGATGATAAAATTAAATTTATTATATGCTTGTTAAAAAAAATCAAATAGCAGAAACGATAGATTATTCAACTTTTTTTTCTTATTAATGTCCTCGTTTAAATTAAACTTTGATATAAATAATTTATTAATTTATTTGTAATGAGAGGCCAAACGTCTGATAGTTTTTTTTTTTTTTACTCTACCGTAAACTATTTACAATACTTGATTCAATTAGCATTTAAAAGAGTTTCTGGGGTAGATTGTAGGTCATTAAACCCAAATTAAAGCTTTGTATTTAGTTCCTGAGATTCAGGGTCCAAATTTTGTCTTGACAAAATGACAATTAAAATACAGTTCACAATTAATTGGTCGTGAACAACCATTTTTAAACTGAACAACTTAAAAGCTGTAAGTGACACAATCTTATATTTTGATTGTTTTTTAATGAACTAGTTATTTAGGACTACCTGAACCCCAAACCTTTATTTTGAAGGGTTACTTGATTTCTTTGAATGTGTTGAGCTTGCATGTTCTTGTCAAAATAACTTAAATTTTTCTTTCTTTTCCAGAGCTGTAGGTAAAACTTGCCTGCTAATCAGCTACACAACCAATGCATTCCCTGGAGAATATATACCAACAGTGTAAGTAGTGGGTATATAACTAAATTTATTTAAATACTAGCAAACAAATACCCGTACTTCGCACATACTAAAAAAAGTTTTAATTGATCCAAGTATATGTATATATTATATGTATACATTATAGGACAATAAACTTATGTTATTATTCCCGCTCGTTATAAAGTATAAAATACTGTTACTTATATTACCTTAAAAATCCAAAATAAAAACACACTATAAAATGTATGCATAATAGTTATCGTAATTTCCCTCATAAACATATAAAACCTTTTAGCTCATTTGGCGCCTTTTTTGTAAGAATTTGGCGAGAAAAGAGATATAGCTACAAACACACTTATTATACAGCTCTAGCACGACGACCTTCAAACAATCAACCAAACTTATAAATTTTTTAAAAAATGCTCATTTGGCGTATTTAGGTAAGAATTTGGTGAGTTCGGCAATGTATTTGGCAAAATAATGAAAACGTTAAACCATAATATGCAGCAGAATAAAATAAACATTTTTAATTTTAATTATTTTCCTATAAGTTTTATTTAATTTCTTCTGCCGAATGGCATCATAAAAGGAAAAAATGATCGGATTTGAGCAAAGGGGTGTATTTTTTTCAGAATATAATATTCGAATTTTCTCAAAAAATATAACATAAAGCTCTGAAAGTTCAAAATCTGTAACTTAAGTATGAACTACACATTTGTGCCAAGTCATGAGTCAAACAAATGTCTAGTTTATGAGTCTATAATAGGCATACACACAAAACTTCATTTTTAGCTTCCACACTACGTTTATAACGTAAAAAGTGGAAGGTATTATAATCATTCAGTCCGTTCGTCTGTCACCCACTTTCACAGAAAGAACCACAAGTCCCACAGACAAGTGGGATACGTCATTTTGAAGCAAAAAATCAGATTAGGCTACATTCCAAATTTCATTAAAAAATTTCAATTAGAAGTTTATTTAAAATTTAAATAACTAAAAATTTAATCTACATTGAAATAACATGCAAATTCCATTTTTATTCAATATTTTCACTGTTGCCATTTCGTTAGACGTACGAGAAACTTTTTTGAAAATGAAAATAAAAACTTTTGAAAGAATATTTATTTATGCGATATAATTCAGTTTGGATTGTTGTAATATCACAATAGAGTTCTTTTGATGGTTTATTATATATGTATGAAGAAAGATGCATAGAGAATTCTAACTTGGCATAAAAAATATGCAAAGTTTCGCTTTTATTTTTAAAGCATCAATTGCACTAATTATATATTTTTCGAACTGTAAATTAATTTAACAAACGATAAATAACTGAATTTTCGAAAGAAATGTAAATGATAAATTGTGGCGACACAAAGATATTTATTAAAAAAGATTACATTATTATTCTTTGAACTTCAAACAAATTAAGCAAACGATAAAGTCTAATTATTAAATCTGAGAAAGAAGATTATTGAAAATAATTAATTTTATCGTTTAAATGTTTAATTACAACTAGCTAAAGGCTCTGTTTGGCGAATTTCTTTCTGAGGTGTATAAATAGTTTGTTTCCTGTTGAGCACAAATGTTGTGTGGAAGCGGTTTAAGTGACAGATTCTGTAACAAACCTACTTATTATTATAGATACACTGCTCAAAACAATTAGGGGAGTGCATGGTTTAAACCCTTTCACCCCTAATGATTCCATTTGGAATCATCAGCTGGCGATTTTTTTTCTCACTAAGTTAAGCTGGCACTTATTTATCGTTAGATGGAAGAATCGCGTCTTTTGAAGAAATAATGTTTGCTTTAATTAAATGAAAATAGGAAAACATGGTAAAATAAAATTCACTCTGAAACGATTTTATTAAATAAATTGACCCTAAATTCTTTGTCATGCTTGTATTGTTATATATCTTTAAAAATTGATAGTAATTATTTTTAACAAATAAAAGTTTTGAAAAAATTATGGCTATAATTTATTCAAAAGTTTAGTTATGATTTAAATTTTATCCCCCTTAAATTTTAGTTCAAGAAATTAAGATTTTTCCCCTGTTTTTTACCATTTCATTCTAAATGCATAATGAGTCTATTTCACAAATTTTAGATTTTTAGAATAAAAAATAAAAAGTTGGCACTGAAAGGGTTAACAAAAGCACGCAAACTGGTCCCCGAATTCTTTTCAGCAGTGTATTTTTAAACCGTTTGCAAATTAAAATTCTTGTCATAGAGTGTAGGCTTTTCCTGTAATCAAGGTATTACCAATGTGTAATCAACTAACTATACATACTTCTAATAACTGTTTTATTGTACTGATATTTTTCAGGCATTTTGTTTCCTGAACTGATGTTTTTGTTGCTATAATTAAACGTTAGAAATTATATTTTCAAAAAAATCTTATTTAAATTATAATTTTATTATGATTTTTACCACTTTGAAATATAGTACTATGCTGGTAAAAAGTAATCGTATTAATTTAGAGTGAATAAATAAACACTCTAAGGCATAATTTTTTTTATTCAAAAATATTTCTTTTAAATCTAATTGTGTTAACTTTATTATTTAAAATTTGACAACATTAGTATAGACTAAGAATTAGGAACAATGCATTAAATTTGAGGAAATTGTATCTTTTAATTGTATACTACATAAAAATCATTTTTCTTAAAAATAGTTAACTTTTTCATTTTGAAACATCAATGTAGCTTCCAATTCATGACAGGGTGGTAACAGAACCTGGAAATCAGAGAATTCTCAGGGAACTTTTTAATTCTGGAGATATCAGGGGATTCTCGGGGAATTTTTCAAATTTCGCTAAATATCGGGGAATTTTTCCATTTCGGACTGTTTAAAAAGTAGGTTTGGGTTGTTCTTGCGATCACTATACTAGCGGACACTTCTTGATCAAAAGAAAATGTTCTGGTTGGTCCGATTGGCCTGAACCAGAGCTACGAAAGTAAACTCAACTCTCTTCCTATCATTGCAGAGGCAAAAAACTATCAGTTATTATCAAAAGCCAAATATGCTCCAAAGTCCCAACGCTGTGTACGATGTCGCCCTTAATGGTTGTGTTGGGTGCTACTCAGGTGTCGGCTCGTCACTTGACTGTGGTTCTAAATTACGACGCCCGTTGCCAATAGCCTCGTGTAGCTCTAGTTGACGATAATTCAAACTAAACTAAAGTAATTAGGAATATTTATGAATATCTAGGGAATATGAATACAGAACTTTTTTTAAGATTTGTTACACCCTGCATGAATATTGCTAAACTTGACTACAGTGCAACAACCATTTTACTAAATTTAAATAAAAAAACAATTTTTGAATTCAACAATTTCAAAATGTAAAATGTACCTTTTCAGACGACATTATTCTAGCAAATGTTATGGTAGATGCACCATATCTCGACTATGACTACAGTGGTCAAAAATTACGACAGACTTAGACTTATCTAGCCACAAACGTAAACTCTTAGTGTTTATTATGAAAAATAAAATGATAAATAAGAAATTAATTAAAAAAATTGTAGAATCAGCAATTTTTTTTATGATATTTCAGTATTGCATCGGAAAGCTATGATAAATTAAACCAGTTTAATTTTTTTTGTTTTGTTCCACACACAGGACCATGACAATTGCTAAACTTGCTGAGGGGCAACACCATGTACTAGAATGTTAAATTAAATAAATGACATTATTGAATGGTTGAAGCGTAATTTCATTTCAAATTGTGAAAATGTTTTTACCCTTTTCAGATTCGACAATTATTCTGCAAATGTTATGGTAGATGGCAAACCAATTAATCTCGGACTATGGGATACAGCTGGTCAAGAAGATTACGACAGACTTAGACCTTTGTCTTATCCACAAACGGTAACAACTTTTCTTCATTTTCTATTTTATTTGAAAAATGAAATGATAAATAATCTTGGAAATTATTATTAAAAAAAATTGGGATTGAATTAAAGACATTTTTTTTCTCTGTTATATTTCCATTTGTATTGCATCCGGAAGAGCTATGATATAATTAATGTCCAGTCTTAATTTTGTGATTTGTTATGTTGCCCAGCAACAAAAATGACCAATGGACAAATTGCATGAAATGCGAAATGCAGAATATATATTTTTTTCTGGTAGATTAGAATCAGCAGATTCCGAATATAAGCTTGAATATTCACAAAAATGTTTAATTTTAACAAAATTTACATTTAAAATGTGCCGAAAATTTACGTCAGTGAGAAAGCATTGACGTCAAATGTTATGCTCTTGGCGATTTTTCGATCTTCTGCAATGCGTAATGTTTGAATAAACTGGTAAAACTTACGATTCATACGAAACCTCATTGAAAGAAGAAAAAAATATTATTTTAACAAGTTAATATTAAGGAAAATTAACAGTCTGTTCCAGGTTTGATTGTGTAGTACCCACTTTAGTGTGTATGTGCTATTGCAGAACTATTGACTATTCAATCTGATTGGAATAGACGGGTGACATCATTGAACGTTTGAAGAAATTAACTGGAATGAACATAACATGTTTCTGTAAAATAGCAGACTTTTTAAAGAGTTTAATAAGGTTGATAGCAAATTTAATTGCTACAAAAGCAATATAGTGAAATGTGTTATGAAGTAACGCGCCAAGGACAAGAAGCCAAATGGGACGACATTTGTTATGCCGGTATAACGGAAGTGACATATCACTAACTTTAAAAAGGAATTTAAAAATAAATACATCTTAAAAACCAGAAATACTTAAGTTTTAGAGGTTTTTAAATGTGCTTAATCGAATAAAAATGTTTATGGAAAATGCTGTAATTGTCAATTATGGTAAACACTCACCAAAAGTTGGCAATCAACAGACCGGCCTTTATATTATGGCTGTACCTTACATCCTCGTTTGTTCTTTATAAGTATTAAAGCTATTTTTTTCATTACTTTCCTATTGAGTATTTCCATGGAATTTTTTGTAAAAAAAGCTATATAGATATAGAACTAAAGAACTTTTACTGCTTTGAGGGCCTAAGCCCAAAAGTTTCTCTTAGTGCTTCAGAGTTTCTTCAAAAATTGGTGTAGGAATAGGAATTTGTGGGTTTATAATATCTTAAACAAAATGCTACTAGTCAACACTTCTATGATTAACCCTTTCAGTCCCAATGACAATTTGGCATCATCATTTTAGAAATTTTTTTCTGATCGTCTATAGCCATTTATGATATCAAAAAGCACATCATTCGATTCTTCAAACTTTTTTTCTATTAGAAAATATTTTTTATTAATCCCAATAGATGTCAGCCCTATTATTTTTTTTTAATTATGATCAGAAACATGATGGTGCCAAATGGCATCACTGGAACTGAAAGGGTTAAAAAGTTAGCTAGCTGTGATGTGACATGTGCGCTTTAAAAAAATTAAGTTTTATTAACAGTATACAATAAAACATTTTGTCTATGATGAGTGAATGCTATGTCTTAATGAGGTTATTTCTCTCTTAATATGATTTTAAAAACTTCAACCAATGTTGCATGCACATGTAATTTCTGGGAGAATAAAAAATTATCTAAAATTGTAAAAAAGATACAGAATTGTCATTTCTGGATAAGTCAGAAATCCTTGCTCATTTTAGTAATAAAATATATACAAATTTGAATTGTGAGTCGATATAATATCTTAAATTTTATAATATTGTCTGGTAATATGTGTTAATTCTTTTGATAAAGTGTTTATATTTTTATTTTTAGGATGTATTTCTTATCTGCTTTTCACTAGTAAATCCAGCTTCCTTTGAAAACGTCAGAGCAAAGGTACAGCATTAAGTATAGAATTAAAATGATTTTGTTAAAACTATCTAGTATTGTTTTTTAGCCTACTTTTCTTTTTTTAATTCGATTGAATTAAAAAAAATGAAAAGTAGTATTGACATGCGGTCGATGTCCGTCTGTCTGTCTGTCCGTCCGTACCCCCCCTTCCAAAATCGGTTCTAATCATCGGATCTTAAAAATTCTTTTTTTGTTAGAAAGCTATAACCTCAGATACCCAACTTTCATACTTTTTGTCCGTCTGTCTGTACGTCGGACGGACATAAATCTACTATCTGTCGGCGAATTTCCATTGAATTAGCATTGAAATTCAATTTGAGTCATTTAAATCACTGTAGGTATTGAAATGCGGTTGATGTCCAACTGTCTGTCTGTCCATCTGTATGTCTGTCTGTTTGTATGTCTGTTTGTATGTCTGTCTGTTCATATGTCTGTCCGTCTGTCTGTCCGCCTGTCTGTCCGTTTGTCTGTCTGTCTGTACCCCCTTCCAAAATCGGTTCTAATCATCGGATCTTAAAATTCTTTTTTGTTAGAAAGCTATGACCTCAGATACCCAACTTTCATACTTTTTGTCTGTACGTCGGACGGACATAAATCTACTATCTGTCGGCGAATTTCCATTGAATTAGCATTGAAATTCAATTTTGAGTCATTTAAATCACTGTTGCAATCAACAATGGCATGAGAAACTTTATTTAAACATATTTGAAGCAAAATAATATTTTCATGAATCAGTTTGGAATGACGTCATAAAATGTAGAACAATTTGATTCTTTGATTATTCATTAATTATCTACCAAGAAAGCGGCAAGGCATACTTTTGCATGCAATTATGCTTAGTTTTAATTTACATTTCTTGTTTTTTAATGCAGTTCGGAGTAGTTTCATTACTTTTGTTATTAATAAATATTTATTCTTCGAACTACAAATAAATCACGAGCAGATGATAAATAATATTTAATTAATTTGCGAACGAATATTAAGGAAAATAGTTGATTTTGGCTTTTAGAAGTTTAAATTATAGCTGGGTGCTGTGTTTCGATTTTTTTCTAATGTGTATAAATCTAGTGTAAAACGGCTGTTGATGATATTTACTTTAGGAACCTAGTTTTTTCCCGATTAGAACTTCAGTAAGTATTTAAGTAACAGGAAAGTAGGCTATTTTAGTTCTTTATGAACTTCTTGTTATTTATTTAGTATGCTTGGTAAAAATCTTTTATGTGCAATGAAAAGTTCTTGGTTTTCTTTTTTCTTTCTTTTTTTGAAAAAATGGTATTTTACTTTTAAGTATTTAACAAAATAAAATGTTGAAAGTAAATTATAACTTATTTAAGTCGAGCCCTCATAAATAGTAAAGTAGCCTGTGAAAAATAAAGTATAGTTTGGAACTTACAATATTTTTTTTTACTTCAAATTCTCCCTCTTAGTAAGAAAGGAACTGACGTCCAAAGAAGGCATCTGCTAGAACTGAAAACTTTTTAACATGCATTATAGCTTTCAAAATATTTTAAGTCTTACTTAGCAATATGGATTATGGATGTTATTTTTTTTTCTGAGCAACACACGCCCTGTCATCATAAAGTGTGTATGGAATTTCAGTCAGCAAAATTTTAAATGCTTCGTTTGGTTAACTACAACAACACATGTTCCCTAGTATCTTCTTCATGTTTGTTCATGTAGCCCTAAAATGTATTATTACTTGATATTAAAAAGTTAAACTTGTTTCAGGGCTGATTCTAATTATGTTTAACACGTTCACGCCGGTGCGGGGCACCGGTGGCCCGCACTAGATTGTGCTATTAATGTGGTAATCTTCTTACTACATCATGAGAATGTGATTTTTCAATGATCGTTTCATTTTTCCAGGCATAAATTTCGATATTATACTACTCCTATATACTCCGACGATCTTTCGATATCACTACTTGTACTTCAAACATAAAGCGCTGCATTAATTTGAGCGCTGACTCACAGAAAAAAAAATTTCAATCGGCCCTGGCATGAACGTGTTAAGCTAGTTTAATTATGGTAAACTTAAGTGAATAAATACAAAGAGACCATAATGATAAGCTGTTCTCTTTGTCTTTGTTATATTGTTACAGTTTTTGACCTTTTCTTAAAAATTGAACAAGCTGGACAACAAAAAAAAACTACGAATAAATGATGCTTCCTATATGAAACTGTTGTGCTTAAAATCGGTCCTAGTCTGAAGTTCATTATCACAATCGGGATTGGCAGGTGCCCATTGTGGTCCTGCAAAAGCCAAAAATTTCAGACTTTGTCCATTGTTCAATATTTTCATATTGTAGATAGATAGCCCTTATGCATCATAATTAAAAATCAACAAACAAAACAAATCTATACCTTGCTAACTGTTATTTCACTTCCAGTGGTACCCCAAAGTGAGCCACCACTGTCCCCTCACAATTTTACATAATCCGTGTTGGCACCTAACAAAGTCCAAAAACTTAGCCTGGTGTTGACAGTTCTATATTGTGAGACCTGGTGCCCTAGTGCAACATATATATAAAAAAAATCAACAGCATGCTTACTGTTATTGCTAACATGCTAACTTTTTCCTTTCCAGTGGTACCCCGAAGTGAGCCACCACTGTCCGAACACCCCTATAATCCTCGTCGGCACGAAGCTCGACCTCCGCGAAGACAAAGAGACCATTGAGAAGCTCAAGGAGCGTAAGCTGGCCCCCATCACCTACCCCCAAGGGCTAGCCATGGCCAAAGAGATCGGGGCGGTCAAGTACCTTGAGTGCTCAGCCTTGACCCAGAAAGGTCTCAAGAATGTCTTCGACGAGGCCATCAGAGCCGTGCTTTGTCCCCAACCCAAGCCCAAGAAGAGGAAGCCATGCAGCCTGCTCTAGTCTGGCTTGGTCAAGGGTTGGAGAGGACTATAGGAGGTGTCTAAGAAGAACAGGGAACGTCTGGTGGTTTTTTGCTGCTGCTACAATTGCTTTTTCTCCATCGAGTTGTTGGAATTCGCTCGGATGCGAGTTCGGTGATGTTCCGGGTCAAAATGATGTCGCATAAACAGGGTGGTCACAGAATGTAAATAAAAGCTGGAAATTTCCCTGAGAAAATTTCTTAAATTCTCAGGGAAATTTCCATGTTTTGTGGCCGCCTGCATAAAATAATTCTGTTTAGTTGGCGTGCTTCAAGATCCCACTTTTCTGTTTTTCCTACAACTGGTTAAGGAAAAAGATGAGCATTTATGTCCTCTTCTTTCTTACCCTATTTGTTTATACCCGAATGAGAGACATATTAAAATATAGATGCTAAAAGTTCTTTTTTTTTTCCCATCTTACACAACCCCAACTGAAATAAGGGGGGAAATTAGAATCTAGACACTTAGACTGTTTCCTGTATAACCAGGTAAAGGAGAAAGAGGCCAGTGTGACATGGAAGCACACCAACTAACCAGATGAACTAGGGATAGAGAGAACTATGGATAATTTCTCTAAGATTTTCTGAAATTCTCAGGGAAATTTCCATGATTTATCACCACCCTACATTAGATAATTCTGTTTAGTTGACATGCTTCAAGGTCCCACATGTCTGTTTCCTATTCAACTGGGCAAGGAAAAAGATAAGCATGTGTTCTGTGCTTTTTTTTCCCACCCTACTTTTTCTACTTGTTTCACATTCAATGCACCCTTCGCAACCCCAAGTGGAATAAGGAATAAATTAGAATATACCTTATACTGTTTCCTGGACAACCAGGTAAAGAGACCAGTGTGACATTGAAGCACAACAACTAACCAGAGGAACTGTGGATAGGGAGAAGGCCTGTGTGACATGCAATGGGCCAGTTTTAAGGTTTTATCCTTCACATTCAATACTCAATATCTTTTTCGAGGTACAAAGTATTGGTCAATCATTGGTCAAAACTACAAAATTGGACACTAATGTTAGTCTATCACTCGGGCTTTCTCTCAATCCAGGTATATTAGTTTTGTTGGCCAGGAATTTTTGTGTTTAATTGAATTAATAAAAGATAGTTCTTGTTATGGCAATTAATTGCAAGAACAATGTTTGCTGAACCCATACAATTGTTCTTGCCTTATAAAAAGTTTAAAGAAAACTAATGCTTAACTCTACAGTATTACTAAAGATATATAATCATAATGTGCTCTTATTATGTGGTGTAAAAATAATTAAAATGTTATGATTTATCATTCATGTTTAATATCAAGTCAATATCATATTTCCTATCAAGTTAATATTTTTTTTCTTTAAAGAATTTGCAGAGCATTTCTTTATGCACTCAAAAGGCTTTAAATAGACGTATCTTTAGATGGAATCATTTCGTGCAAGTCATGCTTGAATATTCTACTCAAACAGCTTATTAAAGTGTGCAAGAATTTAATTTACATAGAGTATGCTTTTCACGGCTAACAGAGCACACACAGCTACAGTTAAAGCAAGAGATTGGTAACGTGCAAAATTTTGCAATAACCACTTTTACTTCTTTCATGAGGGCCAAATGGTTGATAAGTCAAAACCTTGTTTACTTGGGTAATCCCTTTGTCCTTTTTTCAATTCTTACAAGCAAACTAGACTTCTGACCTTCCTTTAAACAAATTTCTTTCGAACACATATTCATCTTAATTGCCAAATGCTTGACTGATTGTCAAATACTTGATTTTGTCAGTTTTTCTTCGCCTGCAAAGTTATTCTTCCTCTTTCTCTCAAGTCTTTGACATGTTAGCTTAAAATAAACCTAATCTTGTTTCAGCATAAAAAAATCTGCAATAAAAATACCAATTTTAATCGAGTGAAAAACTTTTTTGTTTATTTTCATCTACTGTGACTATTTATGAATCCAATGTTCTGTTCAAATTCATTTCCATGGATAGTCCATTTTATTTGTTTGACTTGGAACTAATATCTTATACAACTTTGATGTACAAAAAGCACTTGGTTCGAGTGATCCCAGAATTTCCAAGCGGCATGCTTCTCAGACGTTCCCTTAATTATGGCTATGCAAAACTACATGCTGCCACTTATTCAGTTGTTAAGGCTTTTTTAACTATATTTTTGCAAATCCATTGTGTAAAAAAAACAGGACACATATTAACTTTTATGATGTACATTTCTCACGTTTACTATAAGAGCTCCATTATCTGAATTTGTTTGGGCAACTGTTCATCAAGAACTTGGAATTTAGTTTTTGGTCTTTAAAATTCCCTTTTTTTTGTGAAAAGTTATGTATGAACCCTGATCTAGTTGTGCATCGAATTTTAGCAATTGTGGTGTCTTAAATCTTAGTGTTGTTTGCAATATTACTACTGGGTAGGTTCGTGATAATAGTCAGCAAGGAGTATTTTTTTCTCAAAATGGTTCTTTTGAGAAATTTGGTACTGTTTTATCTTTTGCTTTTACAAAAGATGGTTAGTGGGAATTAAAAGTATTAATTTTAGGAAGATAATTTATCAGAAAATATAAATTGAATAATACTTTCAATTATGAAGTAAATTTTAATAATTGTATGTAATATTGAAACTAAAAACTAATTTTAAATATTCCTTACCACGCTCATTTGTTTTGAACATTCAATGGTGTAGGAAAGGTACAAACGCTTTCCTTTTATATGTAATTCAATGAAAAACAAACATTAAAAAGGCAAGTGAAATAGTCTGAAAAATTCCACTTGCCTTATTCATTATAATGTCTGGGTTTCGTATTTTACATTGCAAATTGTTTCTATATATTTCAAAGTTTTCTCCCCTTTTTTTTTTAGTGACAGTGTTCCAACAATCCTGACACCCCTTTTTAATTGAGCTTTTACTGTATTCTGTAAAGTTGTCCACACAGTCTCCAGTTTGTAACTTGAGGTGTTTTCTCAACCCCCATTGGCCCTTTCCACCATGTAATTTAAAAATGTGCCAATCGCAGCAGAGAAGGCTATTTAAGGTTATACTATTTTGTGTGGGCACCTAAAATGCCTCAAGTTGCAAGGTTGGCAAATGTTTGGTCAAATTTGAAAGAAAGTTCTTTTTCATGTTCTTTTGGTGCTTTTTAAATCCAAGAAAAGGACTATTTAACCAATGCTTCCGACAGGGCATATTAGTGAATTTATCTATCCATATCTAAGTATCTAGAGGAGTGATGCAAATCTAACGTTATCCACTGGACCAAAATTGTTCCTTGTTCAAGAAAAACTTAATAACCACCCGATAGGCTCTTTTCCCCTCTTCATTATCTGATATTTTAATTTAATATGGTCAAAAGAATGCTAATTGTTGGGATATTGCAAAAAATGCATTTATAAGGTACTGAAGTTTTTTTTCAGGCATTGCTTTTTGACTTGAACGACTATCAGTTAAAGCTATCTGTGAACTTTTTTTTAATGAATCACAGAAAACAATTTTTCAGTAATATTTTTCTTGAATAATGGAAGTTTTTGGCCGAATAAATAAAGCTAGTTTTGCACTATCCTCCAGATATATTGAACGCCTTTATGCTAGGTACAAACATGATCAGCAAATGTATAGTAAGTGTCGAGAACTTTAATTGTATTAATTTGACTAACTTCGTTAAATGTATAATGTATAAATCTAAAATTTATTTACAAACTTCCAGGTTTATTTGTGGTTTAGTTTATCAGTAGTTCTGAGTTATTTTACTAAAAATTGTTTTATGTATAAACCTAATTTCTAGTAGCGTCTTATTAATGCTTATTAAAGTGTTGCTCTGGAACTAGGTTGCTATTACCTGTGGACACTCGTAACTGCACTTGATGAGATAATTTTTACTATATTTAATTGACTTGTAACTTTGCAATTGTGGAACATGAAGACAACCATTTTTGAAGACATATAAAGCTTTACATGCATATAAAGTGTCCACAGCTACTAGCGACTTAAATGTAGGCACTTGTGTGTGTTTTTATAAGGTGAGAAAGAAAATTAGATTTTAGATAAGTTTTTTAATTAACACTTGTTACAAAAAAAAAAAAACTTGTTATGGCCGAGGACTTTGTTAAATTCAAAAAATTAAATTAACAAAGCAAGTGCCATTCTTTGTTCATAAACTATTGCATCACTATTATTAGTCTTAGATTTTAGCTATTTTTGTAAAATATAATTTGTCTCTAATTTTATTTGGTTAAAATGCATTTTAAAGGGATCCCTTAAGTGTTGCAAAATCAAGCCAAAATCAGGGTTCGTACGCCTCTTGAAATTCCTGAAAAACTCCTGAATTTCATTTTTATTTTTTGAGGGCCCTTATAACTCCTGAAATTTATGTATCATCTCCTGATATTTCCCCCCTCTCCTGAAAAAATTGACGACATGAATCGTTTTTCTCCTTTCTCATTTGGTTTTCTCCTGTACTTTATCAGGATGTCTACCAAGTCATGAAATCAGAACAAAGGTCACGAAAATTTTAAAAATCGCTATAAAAGGCTATTCCCCCCCCCTAAAAAAAAGGGGTTTTGCTTTTACACCGAAGCCTAAAATTTTCCACATTATTTACACACCTTGTTTCTTTCATTCTCGGTCTAAGTCACTAGACCAATACAATAATAAACAAACATATTCAAATTTATTTTGTGATACCTCCTGAATTTACATCGCTGCTCTCCTGAAAAACTCCTGAATTTCACTATCATAGAGTACGAACCCTGCAAAATTTACCAACGTGGATGTGCATTCATCTAGGTTTGCTACTGTTTGGTCTTCTTTATGCTTGTGCTCACTGAAAAAAAAACAGCAATATAAAAATAGTTAACTATATAAAAAAAACCATGACATAGGATACATAAAATTCATGAGTCAGGTGGAAAATTGTTGAGTTACTCAGCAATCAATGCATTTTGCCTACAGGGACCCTCTCCTAATTTGCATTTCAACATTTTATTATTTTATTAGTGTTGAGGCATTACAAAAAAAATTGTCTATTGAAATGTATAGTAAGTTACTTGAGTTCAGTGCTTCGAAAACTTTATTTCTTGTTGAGAAAAAAAAATCTTGTTGTGTTACACACAGTGTTTATATTTTGCAGCCATGCTTTCATATTTTATTTTTTGTCTGTGGGTCTTGTGATTGTACAAATGTAAAAGAATGTTAATACTCATACTGTGAATGTAAACGTTTTTATGGCAATTGAAATTTTTCGACCATTTTCTAGAATGCTCTAAGGAGCAGTTCTCAAAGTAGATTTGTGGAATTTGCACCAGTCCTTTTATTGTATATAAACCGTGTAAATTTAAAATTAAGAAACTTTTTGTTTATTTTTCATGTGTAAACCATTTTAATCAAACTTGAAATTTTCATTAAACACTTTTTTTTTTCCCCCAGATGACTAGATTATTAATTACATTGTAGGTACAATGATTGTATGCAATGAAATAACACAATAAAATATGCAAGTTGTCCAAGTATTGAATTTAAATAATATAAGCGATCAGAAATGTTTCTAGAAAATCATATTTCCATTGCTTATATTCTTATTGTAAATATGTAATTATATACCAACCCGTTCTACTATGAGGACTGTTGCTTTCAGAGATGTAAAAATGAAACTATAGTAGATTTTTCTTTCATTGCTATAAATTTTTCAACCAAATTACTTTTTTTTTTAATGTTTTGTGAAATTTAAAGTCCCCCCCCTGGAGTTATTTGTACAAATTTTGAATATTTCACTCAATTTTATTCCCATTGAATTACCTTTTGCTTGAATTGTAGATCAAAGGTTTGTAACAGTGAGTGTATACTTGGAATGGAATCATTTGCAAAAAACTGTATTTCAAATTATATATCTGATTTTAGAAAATCTTTTAAAAATTAGTGTTGAAATGTTTAATAGATTTTTAATAAATTTATATTTATTGAAAAATGGTTGTTTATTCGTGTCTTTTATTTCTATAAAAAAATCAATTTTTTTAGAACACTAGATAACTTTAAAAAAATATTATCAAAGTATTGATTTTTTATCACTTAACCTCTTTGCTCTAGAGGTACACATACATGGACCTTTGTAGAATTCACTTCACAACTTCATTTTACAGTTTTTCTTAATTCTAACTTTTCTATTATAAACTAGAATGTCGCAAGTTTCCTAAAAATACTGATAACAAAGCAGCTGTATTATTAAGCGTATTAAAAAAAATAATGAGCAAGAAGGTTTTGCCAAGTTTTTTCAATGGTAACTTTATGAAACATTTGGCATGAAAACAAATGTCAGAATGGACTATTAATTGCAAGAAACTGATAGAACTAGTTTGTTTACTCATGCCACAGAAAAAAAAAATTCGGGATTGATGAAGATAAAGAATGTGTTATAACTAATTTTCTGTGCAGTTCTTGTTGTATGTGTTACCGAGAGAAAACTAGTTATTTCGGAAAGGAAATTTCTTATTTGGATTGTTATATACCTTAAATTTACACTCCACAAACCAATTAAATCCCTCAATATAAAATTTTTTGTCATGACCAAAGGAGAATTTCCCAGTATACTCTTTTCTTCCAACATCTTTATGAAAAAAAAAGTCCCGTATTATACTAGCCACTACACCCGTATGTGGAAAAAATTCCTGTGGACATGATCCTTTTTACATTGAGCGATTAAACTAAAAACCTATTGGATACATTGGTTTTTGTTTATAAAGGATTTTTCTTCATAAATACATAACAATTTTACTGGGTATGTTTCACGTTTTCACGTCATGAGTGGCAACAGTTCCAGCTGATTTGTTTTCATTTTTGGCCTTCTGGAATTACATTTGTTTTGAAAAATTGAATATTTTCTTACCTTACTAAAACGAATATTTATACAAACTTTTCTTTCAGTAAAACTAAAGGTTTTCTCTAGTCGTGAATCAGGTTAAATTGCTATCCCACAATTTTTCCTCATAAGTGATAAGACAAAATATCATCTAAATCGTTTCTTCATATTGTAATTACTTATTGCAGTCGCCAAATCGTTAAAACAAAAAAACAAAATAAAACTATAATTTTTTTGGCGGCATAATCTTTAAAAGAGACCTTCAAAAATCATTTTGAAAGGCATTTTTTTTAACGTGTCACCAAACACAACGGTTTGGCTGACGTCACTAGTAACTATAAACAAACCGGCGTGATGTTTTTATGTTTTCTGATTAAACTTGATTTAATCTAATTTACTCTTGAAATAATAAATATTGAGATAATGTAAGGCTTTTTACAGAAGCGGATATTTCAAATTTGCCTAAAATCGATTCCAATATGGTGTTTAAAAGTTTGTTTATAGTCACTAATGACACCACAGATACCACGTGACAGCCGGGAAGCGTTTTCGGGAGTGATTTTTCGTCCTAATTTTAAAATTCATTTTTCTGCCTTTTTATGGGGTATTTGAAAAAAAAGAAAAAACACGGGTCTAATATTTTTGGCATAAGAATATTTTAAGCCAATAAAAAAAATTTAGTCAAGTACCCCATTACTTATTAAGGTAGGCAGAGTCGTAAAACAAAAACAAAAAAACTAGTAATTTTAAAGGTTGATACAGGGGCAGGGTGGCAATTTTAAAAGAGACCTCAATAACGTATTGCATTTTGAGGCTTTTTTAAAATTGTTAACCTTTATAATATATTAGAACAGACCGGCCATACTGACACGACATAAGTTAACTAGCCTCGCTTTTTAAATCAAAGTATAAGAAGGCCTAGAATATTAAAAAAAAAAATCGTCTCGAATTATTGTTCCTGTCGACCACGAAAGATAACATTTTTCAGAAGTGGGGTTCGAACCCACGCGCCGTCTTTCGATGATAAGAGCTTAAATATGGCGCCTTAGATCGATCGGCTATTCTGACACGACACAAGTTATCTAACCAGGCTTTTTAAATGAGAAGGCCTAGAATATAAAAAAAACCTTCTCGAGTAGTTCCTGTCGACCACAAAAGATAACATTTGTCAGACCCGGGGTTAGAACCAACGTCCTCTTTCGATGACCAGATTAAATCTGGCGCTTTAGACCACTCGGCCATTCTAACGCGACAGAAGGCATCTAGCCTCGCTTTTAGATGCCTAGGTGACCTAAAATATAAAAACCTCTGTTGCGTTTATGTCGGACGGAGGCTAGTAACAGACTTTCTCCTGTACACATTGTTTGACATCAAGCCATGTCTCAGGTCTTTTCATAGTAACCATCATTTTCATTAGTAAAGTGAGGTTCAATTTCTCGTGTTTCTCATTAGTCATTTGGATGTGATTGAGAAAAACGAAACTAAAGGATTTCTAAATGTACGAACCGTGTCGTATGTCTCATGTGAGATTAATCTACCAAATAAGTTGAAATACGTCACTATCAAAAGTCTATTTTACTACATTTCATCCAATCAGAACACGAGAAATCATGGTTTTACCATAAATGGAAACTACCTTGCATTGGACGAGTCTAAAACTTTAATAGGGGCGGACCTATTGAAATATTTTAATTAATAATTATGTTTAAATGAATTCGTATTTTCATTTAAAATATATTTTTGAAATTCAGGCTTAATATTATTTAGATGATTTTAAACATAATATTTAGAAGATTTTAGCTAGAGTTCGAAATAAATTTTTACTCGTGACTACCTTCCACCCCTATTTAATGTCTTGCAACCTTCTTTCTGATCTCTTCCGATATTAAGATTTCTTTTGTAATCGGCACTCAATTCGAGGGCGTTGTTATTTTAACCCATCTTTTTCCGTAAGCTCGTTCAACCCAACTAAAACAGGTAATTCATTTTATAAATGTATAATCTCTGCTTATTTATAGTTAATTTCGTTTAATTTGTTGATTGTGTCACTTATTCTACAACTTATTTACTTTGCCGGTTAGTTTCGTAATGAGATTTACATCGGACGCCGGCTAACGGTAGTAAATAATTTTGCTGACAACATTTCATATGCTAGTACTCCAGTCATAATTTGTCTGAGTATGTATTTAAAGGACTTCTGGAGTGTTATAGAAGTTCTTTATAGCTTGTTTGATTGTTAAAATTTCGAATCTTCAATTATCAAAATTGGGGCGTCGGCTTTTTGATAGGGGATAGATGTGCGTCAGCATTATTCAAAGTATTATAGCTAACACAAAATAAAACTAGTTTTTATTCCTTTTAATTTTGTAGTCTTTAAAACCGTTATAGATTTAGAATTAAAATTGAAGTTTTAATAGTTTAACATTTGATAACTGTCATCGTAGCCGTGCCTGTAGTTGATGTAATTTAAAGGTCTAGAAAAAGATTTTGAAATGTCAAAATTTAAGTTCTTGGCTATCTTGCATGGTTTTCGAATATTTTATTTTCAAATATCTATTTAATATGCTAAGCAAAGTTTTAAAACAATTGAAATACATGTCATAATAAAATGTTCTTTTTATTACATAATTCAGAAGGAACTAATAAAATACAGTGCTACATTAAATAAAATTAATCGGTTGCTTAACCTGATTGGTTAAAATCGGAACTAGCGAAAAGTGATACACCTGTATTGAATGAAGCGGATCAGATTTACTGTACACAGTGTTTCCACTCCAAAAAATTAAAAATCTCTTCTAAGGAACCAAAAAATCCCTTTTTATCCCTCAGTCGCCAACTTAGCGACCTTTTGCCTTGTATTCTTCTTTTGAATTCTTTACGCCAATGGGAATATTTCTTATGATGTCACGCTCTCCATACTGCGATTTCATTGGCTGTTTTGTTTTCTTTGACAAAGTGTTGAAACAAGCCCATACATTAACCATAATTCCTATGAATTGGTTGACAAAGATGTAAACAAGGGCTGCTATGACAAAAAAAAAAAAAAACTCACCACAAAATGGGCAAGTATAGTGGCGGTGTGGCAATGCAGTACGCACTCGTTTTGGGTTTTGTTTTCTTTTAAAAAAAACACCAGTATTCAAAATTGGGAAGAATCGTAGGACCCATTGAAGGCCTAAACACTTGTTTGGAACGCAGGCCACTTTGTTTAGATATGGACATTTTGTTTAGTTAGTATTTTAAATCGAAACACGCTCAGGGCAATTTCGAAAACAAGAAAGAAAAAATTCTTAATTCCAATGCGCACCTTCCATAATAATGTTCAATAGCAAAACCTACTAGCAACAAACAAACTCTACGAAATGACGAAAAAATAACATTCCAAAAAAATTCCCATGCGCGTAATACCAGCGTCACCTACCAACACTGAATTTGCCAGAAAATGCAATATAACCACAAAAAGTATTTATCGCCCTTCTAGAAATCCGCCAAATCTTTGGCGACAGAAACACCGTTGGATTATTAAAGCATAAATTACAAGCATTACATACTTTGCATTTTGTACTTTCAGTTTTGTTCAAAACTAACCATTTTTGAACAAAGTGACAGTTTTTTTTAAATATCCCTAGTTTGACTAATTTTTCTCTTTTAAACCTGATTTATCCCTTAATATCCCTCAATCCCTTTTTCATCCCTCAAGAGGACAAAATATCCCTTAAAAGGGATAAAATCCCTTAAAGTGGAAACACTGACTGTACGGTCCCCCTTGGCGCGATGTTTTCGGATTTGGCGATAAACAATTTTTTCTGGCAACCCATCTGACTTCGACTGAAGATTCGAATTCTATGACTTCGCACCGATGCGTTTTCCGGCAACCCTTTCGGACCGTTGGTTGAGTTTTCATAAGAAATATTACCATACGATCTTTTCTTTGAATCATGGTTTTAAAAAAAGTCGCCAAAATACGAACTTCTGGCGCGATTTTGGAAAGTTCGCCAAGGGGGACCGTAGAGTAAATCTCTACCGAATGAAGCTGCACATATAAAAAGAATTATTAATTTAAAACATTAAAATTATAGATTCGGCAAGGTCATCGCTTTTCTAGAAAAAGCCCTTAAATTTGGAAATGGGGTTTATAGGGCCCTTAAAGCTCCTAGACTACCAAAAAAGTGACTTTTAATGAAAGCCTGCCCTAGACGGATGTTCCAAGATTAGTTGTCTTTAGTTGTATTCATTAAAATAGTAACTAATCCTACCAAAACTAGACTTCATAATGTAAGGGTACACATATGGAATGTGAAAGCCAGTCATAAATCAGTATCACAAACTTTCTCTTTGAATCATACTCGTGTATAGCTGAATCTTTTGCCCAGCCTCTTTCCTTAACGTTGCGTTTTGAATAGGAATCCTGCTCATATTGACAAAAGTTTAAGGTTTTTGTCGAGCCATAATTTTAAGTACCTATTGACCTTTCGAAACTTTTATATAACCTTAGGATCGCATTGTATTGTGTATTAATGCTTCTTACAAATGTTCTAATGTTTTAACTTTTAGATCCAAAATGTGTGACGACGAAGTAGCCGCTCTTGTTGTGGACAATGGTTCTGGTATGTGCAAAGCTGGCTTTGCCGGAGATGACGCCCCAAGGGCAGTCTTCCCTTCTATTGTTGGAAGACCCAGGCATCAGGTGAGCACTTGAAAGTTGCATAATATTTATAGTAAAACCTAGATTATCTGTCCCTCTTTTTATCCGTAACTCTTAACATTCCGTTCTTAAGTCGACATAAATAAAGGCTTGGTGGTTCACAGAACAAACCAATCTCTGAATCTGCGCCGATATTGAAATCGGCAAACTTCTGCAATTCAAAAATCGTTAATCTCTATCGATTCTGAAATTGGAATTCAACACCGTTTCTGAAATCTGGGAATTCCGGCAATTATGAAACCTGGGAACTGCAATGATTTTTATTTAAGATGACTAAACTTCGGCAGTTTAACAAGTAAAAACTAATTCCTGATTCCTGTCAATCCTAAATTTTAAGGAAACTAAGTTACAGGCAATATTGAAGACTTCTTATTTATATATATGGGGGTCCTTTGACGTTCTCTTTATTGGTTCATTTTGTATACTTAAAACGGTATCTTTTTACATAAATAATACATTTAGACTTTAAATGCTCTTGATTATTATGAGGTGCGCACTTCCTTTGACACAAGATTACTGCTGACTTGGCTTCTAGCTGGGTACCTTCGACATGCAGAGCATGCACTTAATCTATGATTATTTATAGAGTTTCGACACTTGTTCTAAAAGCCAAAGTTATGCATTAATATTTTAATAAATATAGTAAAAATTATAAATTTAATTAAGTCTTGTATGCTTGTACTTCATTTGGAATGTCATTTTAGAATAAAGTTCTACCTGGACAAATCCAAAATTAAACTTAACCTTTCTAGTAAGCCATTAAATAACCTATCGCCTCTCTTTCCAGGGTGTGATGGTAGGTATGGGCCAGAAGGACAGTTACGTCGGTGATGAAGCCCAGTCCAAGAGAGGTATCCTCACCTTGAAATACCCCATCGAGCATGGAATTGTCACCAACTGGGATGACATGGAGAAGATCTGGCACCACACCTTCTACAATGAACTTAGGGTTGCACCTGAAGAACACCCTGTACTTCTGACAGAGGCACCCCTTAACCCAAAAGCCAACAGGGAAAAGATGACCCAGATCATGTTTGAGACATTCAACACCCCGGCTATGTATGTCGCCATCCAGGTAAGCATATATCATAATTGTATAGGATTGTACAAAACTTGTATGGCAGATCAAAATTATAGGGACAGTTACCAAACCCAGAGATTAGATTTAGTGGTGCTTCAATCTAACTAAACCAAATAAAAATTACTCATTGCCCTAATACTTTAAACCAGGAAGTTTTTATAAATGAGCAGTAGCTTTTCTTGATTTATTAATCCAAATCACCAATCTTAAAAATGTAAGTTGTATCCAGGCGAACTATCTAATGGCAAGATTTAATTTTGTTTTCAACTAAAAAAAATTGTAAAATTGAGATTAAAGAAGCTTAATACTAAGTTTATGAAACTTTATAAAAATGGATATTGTAATTTAGTATTTCTATGAATTTTAAAAAAGTGTTTGGGCTAGTAACAAGACACTTTCTTTGCATGTTAAGTCGCAGGTTCGGGCCTAGGCATTGTCAAAGTAACTGCTAACCTTTAAACGGTCTGCAGCCAGAAAAGTTTGAATCGTGTAGGAGTGCACGTTAAATATGCACTGAATTCCCGATGTCTATAACTTAAAAGTTCGTTTTGGATGCCTGTTCAGGCGTTGGCTCGTAACTTGACTGTGGCTTGACTGTTCTAAACTTAAATAGCCCTTGTGACATTAATTCAACTACACTCCAAGGGTTTGTCTCTTTTATTTCATTTCTTTAACCCTTTCAGTCCCAATGACAATTTGGCATCATTTTATAATTTTTTTCTGATCGTCTATAGCCATTTATGATATCAAAAAGCGCATCATTCGATTCTTCAAACTTTTTCTATTAGAAAATATTTTTATTAATCCCAATAGATTTCAGCCCTATTTTTTTAAATTATGATCAGAAACATGATGCCAAATGGCATCACTAGGACTGAAAGGGTTAACAATGCATCTACTTTTCAGGCCGTACTGTCCCTGTACGCATCCGGTCGAACAACTGGTATCGTGCTGGATTCTGGAGATGGTGTATCCCACACTGTCCCCATCTACGAAGGGTACGCCTTGCCCCATGCTATCTTGCGTTTGGACTTGGCTGGTCGAGACTTGACCGACTACCTCATGAAGATCCTCACCGAGAGGGGTTATTCTTTCACCACTACTGGTAAGTATTTAATGGTCCAGTGTTTGTCTATGGATATCTAAGTCCCTGAATTGTTAAAAGCCCAGTAATTTTTTACTAGAAGTTTTAAGTAACGCTATAGTTTTATTGTACAGTGTTACAGAACCCAGAGTTAGTTTTAGAAAGGTTCTAATCTAACAAAATCAAAATAGAGCACATAATCATTAAGGTGCTTGAAGCTAAAGGTTTGGGCCCAGGCTTTGTCAAATTTACTATCTACCACTAAACACCCTTTGCAGCAGTCTAAATACTATCCTGTATAAAGGGAGTGCATGTCGTGTATGCCTCAAGTCTTGACTCTGCATTAAATGCCGCCTTAAAAAGTTGGTGTCGTCCTCACTTGACTGTTGTGGTTTTAAATTATGCCTGTTACCAAACTCAACCTTACCCTAACACTTAAGAATTTTTAAACAATTGCAAAAGCATGGGAATAACTTAATAGTGAAGGAGGCTAGTAGTTTGTTACGGATAGTTTAAACATGCAAGTGTGTAATAGAAATGATTAAAGAGATCTTGAACAGGGAAAATTGGCTTTTTATGGTTGCAGCAAATTTTGTATTGTGACCATATGGTAAAGGTAGACTTAATAGGTTGAGGATCTTGAGTAAAATTAAGTTCAAGCAAATTTAATGCTTAATTTAAAGTTTAATATATTTTATTGCACTTCCTCGTTATTAACATTAAACATTTCACTAACTAATTTCACTTCACTATTTATAAGTTGATATTTTAATAAATAATAGTACTTGTACCATTTTGTATTCTAATATTAACCAAACTTTATTCATTCTAGCCGAAAGAGAAATCGTTAGGGACATCAAGGAAAAGCTCTGCTACGTCGCCCTGGATTTCGAGCAAGAGATGGCAACCGCTGCTTCTTCCTCTTCTCTGGAAAAATCCTACGAACTTCCCGACGGACAGGTCATCACCATTGGCAACGAGAGATTCAGGTGCCCAGAGGCCCTGTTCCAGCCATCCTTCTTGGGAATGGAGTCCTGCGGTATTCACGAGACCACCTACAATTCCATCATGAAGTGTGATGTGGATATCCGTAAGGATCTGTATGCCAACACTGTGCTGTCAGGTAAGCGATGCTTGTCACAATGTGAACTTACTGTAATCTTGTACTAACCTTTTTAAAATGTTCATTTACTTAAATGTTTGAAACTGTTTAACACGGGTTCAATCTAGGTTTAAAAAAATGTTCGTCAAGCTTTTTAATTGTGATTCAGAAATAGACGATGTATCTATTGCATCAAACTAGTACACACGGTGCCAATTTAATTTTTAATTTGGCATGTTTCATTAGAAACAAATCTTTACCAATCGCTTTAAGTTGCTCAAACATCTGTTTTAACTCCTTGTAGGATGTTAAGCGTTATTGGTTGCTGATTACAAAAGATATTGTTTCAAAAAATAGTTGTGCCATGTTGGGTCTAACAAACTTCTAAATATTTTTAAAATGTAAACCATTAAGAAGTGTACAAGCAAAGCACTGTATCTGTTCCAGTAGACCTTTTGAAAGTTAAAATAACATGAATCTTTTGGGCAGAGTTAGAGTAGGTCTTGGTTCATAGTTTATCCTCAAACTAGACTATCTAAGTGTAGGTTTGACCATATAAAGCAGATTCAAAGCTATATACCCTCTTTGTAATCCCGTTTTTTTTTTTGCAATTGACATGTTGAATTAGTGAGTAGATTGTAGCTGCAATTGCATGAATAAATCTAATGGTAACTTTCACAGATGAAACTAAACAAATGTCCTTTTGCAGGTGGCACCACCATGTACCCCGGTATCGCCGACAGGATGCAGAAGGAGATCACCGCTCTCGCCCCATCCACCATGAAGATCAAGATCATCGCCCCACCAGAACGAAAATACTCCGTCTGGATCGGTGGATCCATCTTGGCCTCCCTGTCCACCTTCCAGCAGATGTGGATCTCCAAGCAGGAATACGACGAGTCGGGCCCATCCATCGTACACAGGAAGTGCTTCTAAGCCCTCGTTGGACGAGCCTTAAAACTTCTACATTGCCATCCTCTTAATTCCCAATGCTACTTCTACTATCCAAGATATCTTTAAGAAGAATAAAATGCCTGCAGAGTTTTTTTGAAATGAAACGTTCCTTGTAAGACATTCCATGATGTCTTTTTTTTTTCTACTTCTGTTTTGATTTTGAACCGTATACAAATTTGTTTTTCCATCTTTATTTTTCTTTTGGTAATAAACGGTTTTTAAATTCTTTACTTGCTGGTTTCTTTTCTTGAGTCTCTAGTGTTACCATACCTATTGCAAATACATTTACAGTTAGTAATAAACTGTTGTGCTTGTTTAATAACCATGTTTTTAGTCTCTTGTAGAAACTACACTAACTAATAAGAATTCTAGATTAGTTGGGGCAATTACAAGTTTAATATTAATTTGACGCGACTTGGCAAGTTTTATGTGGGTACTTAACCTGTAAATTATCTTTGTGGAAAATACTTGAAAACTAGAGTTGTATAACACTGCACGACTTACCATACACACTGTTGGGAACAATTGGTTCCAGCAAATGGTCATGGATGGCAGTCGGTAAAAATGTCCAAGGCTCGGTGATAGTTTAAAAAAAGTTATAATTTTAATAATAATCTAAAATTCCAGTTAATATTCAGTTTAATATTTATTTAGTTATCTTTTAAAATATTTTGCGAATAATTGAGTTAATACATTATTTGAATAAAAAATATAACTTAATCTAAGTTTGAAACTTTTTAGGGGGGCGTCCGGATAAGTGATTCTGTATTGTATTTTCTTTTCATAAGATACTTCAGTAGCTAGATTTAGACGGCTCTAAAAACTATTTTCTTGATAAGTTTTAAATATCTACTGGATGCAGAGGGAATGAAATTTGTATTCCCCCATTGCAAGCTGTTTCATCGCTGGAAGAACGTCACTCTATATTTTCCCGATTTTCTTTAAGGCATTCTATAATCTTAGCCTGTTTCCTTTTCATAATAAGATGTTTCGCTTTCTAGAATGACCAGCTTAACATTAAAATAGTTTTTAAAGCAAAAGATTTGAATAATCTATTGGATGCAGAGATATTGAAATTTTGTATTTCGCCATTTTTTTAAACTGCCGCTTCTATTTGATATTCATTTATAATGAAATAAAATAGTAAGTATAGTATACAACTACAAAGAACTTATTCTTTAAACTAATATTAAATAACTTTGGATAGCAAGAGACATTTCATTCTGCAATGCAAAAAGTCATCAATTAGAATATATACAAGTTTTAAACATTGGATTGCTCTTTCGAAAGAGCAATCCATTTCCCAGAGGAAAGGTAGACACATTTTGTTGGAAATGTTTGAGAAAAGTCTTATGAAAAATAAATCTATTCATATTTATTGAGGAAGAGATTGGAAGCAAGAACTATTGAAGACACGACTTCACGAATAGGTAGTTTTATTAGAAGTGTTGCCAGCAATGAAATACAATGACGTGAATTGAATAAGCCACGTACAGTTGACAGATTAAAGTGGTGCTGCCATCTATAGTTTATAAATGTAAATAAAAAGGAAATATACTAGTATGAACATTTGTATTACTTAGTTACACATTTCTACATTATTTGAGAAGAAAACTTTCTCTGAGAACCAAACAAAATCCGAAATAAAAACATGTGATTGTTTTAGTTTCCCTAAACGGCCTCATAATCTGTATGAATAAAAACACTCTTTGAAAGAGTGCTTAAGCAAAAGGGGAAACAATTCCCGTTATAAACCGTTTTCGAAGCCGACTTCTCATAAGAAGACTTGGAAGTTTTCTTCTGGAAATGAGGATTCTATTTTCATTTTTAAACACACAATAACGTCGATTGAAACCAGGAGCCTAACAATAATACACACTACTACAAGTAAATAATTTTATTTCAGCTAAAAGTTGTGCAAATTTATTACCTATCTTAAAAGTAAACATGATCTATTACGGATTTTTTTTAATTATAAAAAGGCGCTGGTAGGAGAGTCATTTCGACTGGTGCATCTTAAATCATCCGGTATTCTAAGTTATCCGCATGCGATGTGGTCGATGTGGATACAATGTTGCTTTGCGTATTGACCACGTTACTTGACCGCGGTTCAAAATTATAACAAGGCCTGTCTCGAAATAGTCCTTTTGCGGCTCTCGTACGAAGTTCATTCTGAAAAACCAACCGAGTTATGTAAAAAAGAAGGGCATCCGCGTGTGAAAATGTAAGTTATTTTTGTTGCAACCTGATGGATTGGTGA